>JAFELL010001961.1:0-44609 GCA_019059645.1 Caranx melampygus
CAGGGTAAAAACCCAACTTTCTCCTTTGAATGAATACTTGATTGGAGCTCCAGGCCTCACTTCCTGGACCTACTGACACCAAACTTCCCTCGGTGCTGAAACCTGGACACCCCCTGTGAGCTGGGCTCACCTCCACAAAAGGCACAGATACATTAACTGCTCCCAACACTTACAGCAGTTTGTTTCTGGACAGCTTCAGAAATCATGCATAGTTCATTCTTGATCCTCAAACAGAAGATGTGTAACCATGCTGCCAGTTCTTTAACCCAGTAGTGATGATGATTGTAATCTGCATCACTGCAACAACTCAGAACAGCATGAAGAGACTCTGAACCTGGAAACCAAATAAATAAATAAATAAATAAATAAATAACAGTCTGATATCTTCGGTCCAAACAATGATCCACACATTGTTCAACGTTTCCATGATTATAAATAAGTTGTATACAGTAAGTCTCAAAACTTCAGTTGCACTGACTCATCAGACATGAACTACTTCCCACTGTTCATCCTTAGGCAAAAGAGTGCAAAGACTCACAAACTTTGTTAAAAAATATATATATTTAGATATTATATTATATTGCAGTTATGTGATCATATTGTTACAGTACATTTCACTGTGTTGAGTATCACTTTGGACACATTTGTAAGGAAAACTACCTGTAGGTATATGTGTATTACTTTACTGCCTGCCCTACATGATGCCAATAATCAGTACAGGTGTCCCACAGGGTTGTGTCATTCCCCCGGTCCTTTTTACACTTTACACTAATGATTGTACAAACAGCCACTCACGGGAACCTAGTTTTAAATTTTCTGATGATACGTCATCCTCAGTCTACTGCACAAAGACTGTATTTTCTGTGCAGACTGGGAGTGTATGGGGTGGACAAAAGCACCATGTCTTTATTTTACCAGTCAGAGAGCTTAGTTAGATATGGGATGTCATTCTGGTACGGCAACCTCACTGCAAAACTAAAAACTACACTTGCTCCTCTGGTGCACACGGCCATGAAGGTGATAGGAAAAAGAGACCTTGCAGTCTATTTATGAACAAACTGTTCCATCCCATATTATTCACTTAGAATATGACCTCCTACCCTTGGGCAGAAGATATATAGTCCCTCACTGTAAACTCAATTTTAAGAATTCATTCATTCCAACCTCCATCAAATTCTTGAACAATCTTGACTGAGGCTGAGGTTTGTGCAATAATTTTTATAGTTCTTTTATTATGGTGACCTTTTAGCATGTGATATGTATGGATAGTGTATTTATGTGTTATCTTGATGGTGATGGTATGGCTGATGATGTTTTGTTTGTTGTCACTGTGGCTGTCAAGGCATTAATGGCGTGGCAGCTGAGTCCAAGACAAATTTACCTGAGTGGGACAATAAAGTATATTGTATCATATTGTATTACTGTGTGAACACACACAGACACACACATACACACACATACTGTTTTGGGCAGTTGTGTCAAACATTCTGTTTTAATAATGTAGCAATAATGTGATAGTTATCCCTAATTCTACTGGAGAGAGCAGCAAAAAGTGCCACTGAGCTTCAGCTGCAGAAACATTAAGGAACATGTTGCTACTGCACAACCTGATCAACAAGTGATCCAGAAGACATTTACCATCATGCTGAACAACAAAAACTGCATACACACATTATGAATTCATATTCACGTAATAATACCTACTCATGTGTTATGTTGACATTTATTTGCTGACAAGTGGTGTGGCTCCGACCATACAAATAGACTGTCTGAGGATACACACACATTCAACATGCGGTGTTGTTTTAAATTCTGTTGTTAACTTGGTAATACTATTAGCTTGGTGTAACCAGCATCTTGCACTTCATTTCATTTGTGCAAAGAGACTGGCCACTCTCCACTGAGACATGTTTACTTCCTGGTAGGTGTTTAAAACTACTGGGTCTCCTTTTACCCAATCACTAACATTTGGTTTTGATGCATGTCATGTGCCAGAACACAATGAAGCTGCTGCATGCTGTAAAACTATGACCACCCCCCATTGCAGTAAGCAGGGCAAAACCATTGTGTCAAAAATGTACAGTAAGTAAATGCGACATGTATGAAACATAGTTCATGCAACCATGTGAATAGAGTATTCAGAAAAGCTGGTATCTTATTCAAGGCATGATGCAGGCAGGGGCTGCTGTATATTTTTCTTTTTGTGTTCAACTGTGACGTACCTGCTCTTGTTTCCTAACCTCAAGCATAGCCGATTACATGCAATTACAGCTGACTTGTTTTCCCCTCAAAAAGGTTGCCAGCTCTGTTGGAAGACTGGCAGATGGAAGCAAATCATTAAGCAGTTTCAAGCAGGTAAACATAACCAGAGCCTGAGAAGAAATAATATTCACCGACAAGCTGGGACGACTTCATTCAGTTGTAGCTTGAAGGAAAAGTGTGCAAAGAAAACAGCCTGTTGAACCAGGCCGACCAACGACATACACCACTGATTAATGTAACTGTTTGGACACTCACTAATAAAGCATCCTTAATAAATGAGTGATAGAATACAAATGAAGACCTAAGCCATCAATGATGGTTAATGGTTATAATAACACTGTTAATATCATTTACTTTTACTTTGCTTCTATTGGTGTTACTTAATGCAATAACTAAGTTTTTGAAAATTGTGTTTACAATGATTCAACAAGAAAATGCACAAATTAACAGATAGTGGGAAATAAATAGAGATCCGGCTTAAAATTTGTATCAGTTTAAACAAGTTGGAGAAGTACTAACTATTACTGCCAGAAAGCTATTGTAATCTATAATTAATTGAAACCTTTAGTTACAATTGATAGCTTTCTGAAGAATAACAGGATGTCAGAGGGTGTGTAGCATCTCTGACATCCTGTAAGAAGTCAGCACAGTGGAGTGGAGTCTATCTCTTCACAGCTTCTTTACCAGGCTGAATAATGTCAGAAGTATCATCAAAGCTATCAGTGGGGGATTCACTTGTCAAGTAAAACGTCATGTACAGAAAGTAAGAAGCTGTTGTTTTTGTCTATTGATTCTACTCAGGGGAACAGTTCCCCAAACTTCCCCATAGTTCACCTGGGAACTCAAAGTGACAGTGGATGTCTTGATAAGTCATCAACAAAGTCAGCAGCAGATAATTCTGCAAAACTCTGTTTATTTACATCCAGTGCATGTTCCTCACGCTAACACTGGCACTGAAAGTACAAGTAGGAAAGTACAACATCTAAAGGATGAAAAAAAAAAAAGTTGTAAAAGTTGCCTTCTGTTGCTCCCCTGGGAGTGTGTGAATCCTGATAAATGGCCTCATGTGATGTCACAAACAGGAAAGGTATTGTGGGTAATGTTGACAGCAGAGGCAGATGCAGCAGAGTATGATAAGTTCAAACTCTCGTAGTCACGTAGTAAATCTCCACTAACAGATAGACTTGATGTCTTACAGAACAAACACAATTCAGTATGGGCTGTCCTGCCTCTTTTCATTTTTACTTCATATACAGTTTTATGGATATGTGGTGCTATACTGAACATGTACAGAAACAGAGCAGTTGTTAAACTGTCCAACAGATTTTGTTTCCTCTCAGATTAACTGCCAGACACAAGTATTGTATCTCAACATTGATCAAATTTCATCTTCTACAATGCATCTTATTTAAAATAAAACTACAGACAACAGAGCCAGCAGTGAATTACTACAGGGCTGGCAGATATCAGACTGGCAGGGTGCTGGGACGACAGTGCACAATGAGTGACCGGAGTGAGTATCAGATTTCCAAACGATTATTTGGATAAAGTGACATATATTCAGACTCTAAATGTTCACTAAATGATCTCAAAACTTCATGAAGTGATGTAATGCTTAAATTGAAGAGTGGTTCAGTACTAATGTTGAAGGGAACTGGACTTTTTTTCCTCAGCTCATGAAGACATTCTGTATCTCCCCTGAAAAGCTTCTTCAGTTCTAAAAACCAGTGTGAGTCATTGGAACAGTAGCTGGGCTGACACTGAGGATGTTGCACAAGTAAAGATAAAAGGGCAGATTGAGAAAAACCATAACTGACACTGAAGAAGAATGCATGGAATAAAAGAATGCTTCTGCTGCTTCGTTTTTAAACCTTTTAAACATTGGGTAATGTTACAGGAGTGAGCACAGAGATCTGTGTTCAGTGTTTGGTTGGGTTTGATGACTTAACTGTAGGTGCATTTAATAAGCAAGACACTGAAGTAGAGGTGAGATCTTCTCCTGCGTGAAAGTCACACTGATACTTTTCACTTCCCCATGTGGGGTGCACTGTTTCTTGCTTTGGCGTGAAGCCAGCAGATATAAATCACAAAATGTGGACCTGTCCCATGCAGTAGGGTTAAAATATGGTGACAGAGATGGACGTAACAAATGATTCACACATCAACTTGATTATCAAATCAATTAGCAAGGCCCGAAATCCTGAAGCTGAACGTATTTATTCAGATTTTCTCTCATGTTCGTCACCCGTCTGTATGTGTGTCATAAATCTGTCAGCAACCTCAGGGCAACCATTTATTTCGCTTTGTTTCACTCTCTCTCTCTCACACACACACACACACACACACACACACACTGTTCTGTAGAAAATTACATTTTCTTAAAAGCACTTGGTGGCTGCTGTTTTCTTGTATTTTAGCCTATGCAATGGAAGATGCTGGCATGGGGTCTGTGCAGCTCAGCAGGGGGAGGCTGTTAGGGGAGGAAATGAGGGAAACAGCTGGGCAGTCACACAATGCATATCATCTTGCTGAGTGTGAGCCTCACATGGCACTGGCTCAAAGTGTGGCAGGGTGGAACCGAGGCTGTCAGCAGCATGGACAAGATGGTGCACAACCGTGTCCCTCATGTTTATTTGCAGTGTTTTTGATATCCAGGAAAGCGCAGTAGTGTTGGTTTGGTGATAGGTACTATGAGCCGGGTGAATACCTATGTCTTTCCACTACTGACTTAATACTTACTTAATTAAAAGTCTGTTTTGTCCTAAGACTGGCCGATGGTCAGTGCAAAACTCTGTGACTGGAGTTTGATGAATGTTATTTAATAAGTTACTATGAATTTAATAAACCTTAGCACTAAGAAAAGCTAAGGTAAATGAGAGAAACATAATATTTTTAAGTCTCCTCAGAGTTCAGTCACATGTTCCCCCACGCATCACTTTCACTCAGGTAGGGACAATCATCATCAGACCAGCACTTAATCAACATACATCACACTAAAGACGCCCTGTGGGGGGTCTGACCACACCACGTGTTACACTGGTGTTGAAGTGTAGTAGATCATGTGTATTTGTGTGAGTGTGTGTGTGTGTATTGATCATGGGCGAGGGGCCAACCTGATAGCTATAGTGAAGAGGACAACACTGTCATATATATATATATATATATATATATATATACACACACACACACACACACCAAAAGGTCTCTAAATGCAAACCGATTTAATTGAGTTACAGAGGACTTCTCAGTGTAATTCTGATATAATTTGCAGAGGTTTAAAGACAGCTGCCTGACTCTGGTCTTTTACAACTATTGGATTCAATTAATGCCTCCTCCACCAATGTGAGATGGTTATAGGTGACACACACTGAGGGACAGAGCTGGACTATGCTCAGACACCCAGACAAACTCAAAACAAGGCTGTGGGTATGATGGATCTTCGGTATCTTTCTGTCCTGCACCGAAGAGAGAGGAGATATATATATATATATATTCCCATATATATATTTACATCTGCACATGCAAAGAATGTATGTACCTTTCTTTCTTCTACATAAAATCCTTCTAAAACCTCACCTGTTTATACAGCCAGTGAAAGGTTTGGACAAAGATTTATAGAGTGGGAAAGTGGTCTCGGACCTTTGGACCCCACTATGCATCACTTTGTTCTATGGTGTCAAACACCTTCTCTTTGCTGAGATTAAATATGGCCAAAATGCTTCTGAGTGTGACATCAATGTGTGGCCTTTGCTTGTTTTCTTTTACCATGGGGTGGTAAAGATGATATTTATCTCAAGACTGACTTCTTGACAGTGTTTTTTTTCTGAGTTTACATAGTCAAGGCTGTGAAAGTTGAGTGAGTGATGGTCAAGCCTTCAACGCATGGGGTTACTGTGCGATAAACATCACATAGCAGGGGAATCAAAAGGCCAGTGAATGGAGGCAGGAAGCGAGAGGAGAGTGGCCTTCAGTGCTTGCTGCATCACTGGGGTAATGGAGAATGAAATGATGTCTGTCCGAGGTCATCACAGATGGAATGAGTGCAGATAAAAGAACCAATTCTGGGAGTAGCCATGTGAAGAGACAAGGCTGAGTCAGTGGAATTCATGTTTACCTCAGAGCACAGATGTCTGTCTTAACAATACAAATGAGAAACAAATCTGCCAGTGTCATGATGCTACAAACAAGCGTGAATATTCTCAAGATCACAATACTGAAGCGACTCTTTATTCAAGGACGTTCGTATTAGCTCTTGTTATTTTACAAGCACTGAAATTGGCAGATTTTGTTATTTTGTGTTTTGATATGATGATATATTCCTGTGAGGTATGTGAATGACACCAGAAGGAGAAGTGCATTCAGCAAATGATGGAAATCAAAGCACAACCAGTGGAGGAACATCAATACTCAGCAGAGAGTGAACAGATTGTCATTACTACATTACTGTTCTTTATTATTCAGCTAACTTTGACTTTAGCTTTTCATTGGAGCTAAAGCTCCAACAGGTTTTATTACCTCTGACTCAATGTGTCTCATGTCTTACAGCAACCTCCTCACCCTGGTGATCCTGTTATGGACCTGATTGGATTGGAGATTGGAGAGCTGGATTTATTTAACTCCAGCAAATCATTTTAGCACAACACATATTCCCTTTCTTTCACATCAGAGTCAGTGTCTTTTCAATCCTTTGACATGTCATGTTTCATTTTCTATACACTCACATTTTTTCTTGCACTGTTTCTGTGTTAAACTGTCCTAAATAGTCAATAGCATTCTTTGCCATATAACTGTGGTACTTTATTCATTGTTTTCAGGTTTCAGGTTTGTTTACAAAACCAAATATTCTGTGTGAATGACACAAAATAGCTGAAATGAGACTTCTGTATCAGTACATATATTCAAACCACTTTGGAGGTAGGCCTATGTTATCTTTCATAGAATTTACAATAGTTTCAACTCAGATGACAATAAAATGAACTCTCAATAATTTTCCGCTCCATTAAGGCACCTCCACTCATTTTCTTAACAAAATACTAACAAATACTGATTTAAGTTTTATTGTGTCATTTGTCCTCCATTAAATAGCAATAAAGATGAAGATAGTAATGGATCCAATCATATATCCAGAACAAGTTTTGCTTTTACTGTGCACTCACATCCATTTGGCTTCAAATATTTAGATTCCACAAAGTCAGACATTTTGAGCAACATACAGAGGTTTTATTTGGAAGTGGCAGATGACAAATTGATGTAAAAACTGTTAACTGGTGGGCTGTGCAGCCCAGCACAGGGCGCTCGTGTGGGTGAGAGGAGCAGGAAGACTGGGCTTGAGCTCAGTCTCTGGAGCTTAGCAGAACTTCGAAGTACCAGGACCACGGTGGCGCTGTGTTCCTACCTGATCAGGAAAGTTACAGACTGCAGTTGCAGCCCGCGCGACCCCCACTCAGGCTACAGCAGCAGCACAATTCATCCTATTCACCATTTTTCTACCACTTTAATGATTTTAGAAACATTATTTTAAGGTTGAGAAACTACACAATGTCGCTTTAACATGACTGTAATAGTCAGCCGATGCAGGGTCTGAGATTGAGCTGAACAGCAGAGATAGTTCTCCTGCTGGCGACCAAGAGCGAAGTGACTGCTTTAAACCAGGGGATAAGCCTTGTTATCATCATCACCATAAGTATTATTATCTGTACTGCTGCCGTACTCACTAATGGTGAATTGCCTCATACTCTGTAAATCTCAGACAAAATGAAAATATGTTATTCTTAAAGTAAAAAAAAGAACAAAAACAAAAAGTGTTCAACTACTGCATGTCCACAGGCTGCTATTTTGCTTGTTTGCCATTCTGATGTGTTCTTTTCTTATGGAGATGAAAATTAAATGACATTTTCCTGAAATGACTCATGTACAAGCAGTAGGAGAATATGAAGCAGGATAAAGGCCATCTCCCTTGTGGGCAGAAATGATCAAGTACGCTGCTCACATCAACTGCTGAGCTGAAGAAAAGATGTGAGCTAAAGGGACAAACAGCAATAATTATGTCTGTGCCCACAAATATGCTTGTTAAAATCTGTACAAATCACCCACTGCCTGGGAACTTCAATCAGCATTCTCAACAAAGCACTGATGTTTCCCACTTGCCACCCATGCTTTTATGAAAAAAAAGAAAAAAGAAGCAGAGAAACTATTTATCTCTAACGCTCTTGCTGCGTGTTGTTATTGTATTAATTTGGCTGCCAGATATTCTCTGTGCTGCAATAGTCCCCAATCAACTCTTTCAAAGTCAATGTATTCTCGGCCTTTCTATAATTTTCATGTTAGTCTCCATCACTAGCTTCACCAATAAATTAGTCCTGCTCTCAGAGAGAAGCCCACGCCTGGTAAATTCTCCCCACACCCTTCGCGGAGAGACAAAGAGAGTATCTACAGAAGGAATATATGAGCATCGATTGGCCCTCATGGCCACGTCTGGTCTCCACAATAGCACACTATTGATGTGCTGGAATTGCTTTTGAAGGCAGACAGATTGATATAATGGTGAGGTGTGGGCCCTTATGGGTTGGGCTGCCAGCACTGAAGTCTGATTGACTGACCTTGGGTCAATGTAGCCATTTGCATCAGCCGCTCTTTGGTGTTTGTGCTGAGGGCGCTGGGCTGGCAGACACGCAGAGTCCTCTGAGAGGGGCTGGAGTCCTTCCCTGAACTGGTGTCTAAACATGAAATGGACCCTTATTACTCTCACAGTTGATTTTTACTGCAAACAGGTTAATGCCATTGATTTTGTGTCTGCTGTAACCTGTAAAAACTGATGTGATGGTGCAGTCTGCCAGCAGTGAATCTCCTGCCTCAACACAGGAACTCTAGCTTTGTATCAGTTGCTCTCTCTTTGCTGGTATAATTTACTTCTGGGTGTAAACACCTAGATATATTGAGATTCTAGTGTCGACACCATGCTGAAATGAAAATGAAATAAATAAATAACAGGTCTTTGACCTGAATGAATTCAGCAACACAATGATTCTATGTTTCCTTTGTGAACATGATTTAATCAAACAAACTTGTACATGTTTAGATGATTTATATCAATTAATAAGATTGAAAATGTTGTCAATGAGTTTGGTCGCCACAGGAAATGAAATGCATTCAAAGGGCCCAGGAAATGTGATTGGACAGCCAGGACAGCAGGAGTTCAAATTCAGATAATCTCATCTCCACTATGTTGCTGTTTTCAAATAGGAGGTAATTTAAGATTTACCACCATTTGTGGACAAGTCTACTGTATATACTGTATGCATTAGCTTAACCTAAGACTTTGTTCCCTGACTGTAATGCTGGACAGTGCTTCTAAGTGCTCTTGTAATGAACTTACTTCGCTGTGCTTCTGTGCACCACCACTCATATTTGTGCGGGGGGTGGGGGGGTGCAGAGTGTTTGCTGCAAACTGGGAAAATTGATCTGCATCATTTCCTCCCTGCTCTGTGGCTCCTGTAGAAATGTTGAAGTCTCTGTGTGAGACACTTCAGATCAGTGATGTGTCTTAAAAACTTATTTTGAAGCTCCGTTCACCCCCCCCCCCCCCCCCCCCAGTGCAGCCACAGTGTTTCTGGTTGAACAGCAGAGCGTTGAGCAGGTGACAGGTGTGTTTACAGTGTCTGTCTCTGAGGCGTCACAGCAGGAAAATGGGTGAAAATTGGCTGTTGAATTTACATCAGTGTTGACTGGAGCTGGAGACGATGGATACTGATTGAATCCATTTCCACTGACGGCATAAGCCCAATGTTAGCGTGTCTTGATGGGGTTTTACCCAGTGGACAAGGTGCATTACTGAGTGTGCGTGTGGGTGTGTGTGCGTGTGTGTGTGTGTGTGTGCGTGTGTGTGTGTGTGTGAGCGAGAGAGGGAGAGAGAGAGAGAGAAAGCGAACTAATGAACAAAGCAGCATTCTTGAAACCAGACTCAAACTGGGTTTAAAATTGTTTCCAGCTTGCCATTGTGTCAGACATAAAACAACATTACAGTAGATACTGAAAAGTGAATGTCTGCTCCATCTTTGTTATGTGCTTTTGTTGAATCGATATGATCTATGATTGTGATATTCATTGATTGAGGCGCATGGTCTGAGCTCACCTCACTGACCCTGGATGCTTTCATTCCTGTTTGCACAGCGTACACTCTCAAAGGCTTTATAGTGGTGAGTGCACTCACATTTCTTCTCTGTTGTGTAGTTGTGTAAGCTTTAATACATCTACATTTACTTTTAGCTGTCAGAGGTACATTTCCAAAAAATATAAATTATAGATGGAAAATATCAATGCAGCGTGAAAACAGTTTGTGTTTAAAGACCTATCTTTTCATTTGGAATGGTTATGGAAAATCGTAGGATAATTTAGTTGACACACAATTCATTGGTAAAGGAGTATACCAGAAAAAGCTGTGGTGCATTTATTTTTCATCTTCCTCCTTCCATCCTTGCATCAGTTTAAACATTGTCTTTATTTCCTTATTTATCTTCCAGTCTTACACTGTGGTAAAGTAAATAGTGTATGTATCATTAACCCTCCTGTCATGTTCATCCAGCTACCCTTTTAACACTCTTTTATGCTGTGGACAACGTCTCAGAGTAGTGGTTAACATGGATAACTGCAGGGAAAATACAAATATGCACTGAAAATGTATTCCAAAATGAACATGTAATGTAAAAAGAAATGGAAAATGGAGAGCGTGTGTGTGTGTGTGTGTGCGTGCGCGCGCGCGCGCGCATGTGTGCATGTGTGCATGTGTGCATGTAAATTCATACACACAAGTGGCCTCAGTGCCCTCTTCATCCTGTTCTAAAATCTGGTCCAGAGCCTCTCTGAGAGATTACCGCTTGGTCAGTTGCCTACTCATTGTGCTCAGAGTAAAAGGGGTGCAAGGCCAACTCAGGGCTCCAGACTAACTTTTTTTTTACTAATAGCACAGCTCTTAACCCTAACTTAGAATTTTAGGAAGATAAGCAGAAAAATTAGGGGCGTACACCATAAATCAATTTGTAGAGCAAATATTCACATTTTCTTTTCATTCATGATCCTCACACACATTGACCTGTCACCTGTAATGACAGATTCCAGATTCTTTGAGGCACTAAAGCACGGCAAAGAGATGGGTTCACAAACACCTGTCTAGTCTGTGTGAAAATATGATACATTGATTAGTCTGGAACGTGGTTCACGTGGGGGGATCGGCACATACGTGTGGGAAAGAGATGTGTACCCACAAAAGACACTGTTCAGTCTGAAATGTGTGTGTGTGTGTGTTTGTGTGTTGGGGTGGTGTGTATGGGGATGTTTTCTCGTCTGATGGATGAATATAATCTGGAAACCCATTCATTTCCTATGGTGGTGACCGGGAACACCACAGGTGTAACAAGGTTGACTAAACCACTCAAAATTCAATGAAAGTGGTGATCATCACTTTTATATGTTCAAGTTCACAGTGTGGAGGAAATCATAAGGCCTTGAGGCAATCAGATGTTAAACATAATATTTATGAGTGTTTAAAGTTATAAATCGGTCAGATTTGACCCAAACACAACAGGTGTCTACTATCACCTCTAACCTTTTGCCCTTATCCTCTTCTCTTCTCTAATTCTCCAATTCAGACACTTTGGCTGAAATGATTTGATTGTTTTCATAATTGTTTGAGACATTTAGGTTCATTGACTATTTGATAAATTGTCCGATTATTTGGATTAACAGTCAGAGAACCATAGTAACAACTTCACACACTCAGTGGCTGCTTGTCACGGTTTGTCTCACTGCTTATATCTTTCACGAGTCAACTCACTTCATGTAGATCTGTGATTTCACTCATTATTGTGCATCTTTTATTATTTCGTGTTATGTTCTTTCTTTCTAACTAACCTTTTCCTCTGTGAACCTCTCTTTAGTGTTAGTGACAGCTAGTTTAAGAACATCTATCATAGATTTATTATATACCCGCCTCTGTCTGTTCTGTAGAGGGCATGGAAATGGGCATTATTGATTAAGCCATTAAAGGAAGAGATTTATGTTGATGACATTGGGGTTGTCCTTGGAGGTACCAATGTGTTGAAAAATGTAACATTAACAAACAGCGAAAACTATTCACATAAACATCACATCTTTTGTTTTTTATTGATATAATGTTGTGAGCTCTCTGAAGATGGTATACACACAGTCGACCTTGGGAGTAAAGAACTTGACTTACACCTTATTCACACTGTACCATATCTGGTTTAGGTTCATTAGGTTATAGTTAGGTTATAGTGGCTTCATTAATGTCAACACTGTTTTTTTTTTTTTCTCTCCAGTATTTTTGGGGGGTTTGCCTTTAATTGACAGGACAGTTTTAAAAAAATGGGAAGACAGAGAGGGGGAATGATGTGCAGCAAAAGGCCACTAGGGGAATCGAACCGATGCCACTGCAGTAAGGACAATAGCCTCTGTATATGGAACACCTGCTCAGCTCAGTGAGCTATAAGACATTCTGTTTATGCTTATGCTGTTTTATGCATTAAATGTTCCTGTTGAAACACTGGGGACAGTTGATGTAAGGTTACATTTAGCACAGTTAACGTTTTTTGTGTTTGTTACCAGTCATTTCACTGTGAGTGCCCAGTTATTCATTCCAATTCCTCTATGGAATCAGTGTCATCTGTTAGACTATGGTTGTTGTGTAAAAAGGTCAATATAACAACACTGTAAACACAATTTCAGAACACAAGTCTGACAATTCCTATACTTTCTTACTATTTTGTATTTGCACACACTGATATATGGGACCGTTGTCTATAATTCATTCATTCAGTTGATAGATATGTTTTTAAGCTGTATCTTAGGCTTCTCCCTGGAGCTCTCATAACATCACATCATTGAACCAACTGGTTTTCTGAGTCGTCTAATAGAAATAGTGCAGATTTCAGGTAAACACTTAATCCTGCAAGGTTGGATGGTCAGTCCTGGACAGGTGGCTGCTTGTAAAGCTCAGTTTCTGATTACAGACTCGGAATGAACATTTTGATACACATATAGAACCTATTTGCATCACCTGCTTTTAGTTGGAGCCACATACTGCTTTATTATGTTTTGCATGACACGTGTTGTTAACTGGTGACTCTAATCTCAATATCAAAACAAAAAAAAATGACTCGGTCTGACTAAAGGACGCAGCCTCACTGCTCACATCAACAGTGTTTGTGTCTTTGAGTGATTGCTGCTGTTTGTTGCTCTCAGCAACTTTTCACTGTTTTCTTGTTTCACTTTCCTCTGTCAGGTCTGTCTGTCTTCCTGACTGACAAAAAGAGAAAGAAATTACACCAGGCAAGAACCAATATCTCCAGCGGCAAACAACCATAGTAGGTGGTCCATTTTTTCCCCTCCAAAATGAAAGGACAGAATGAAAGCTCTGACCTTATATGTGGTGCTCCGTGGAACAGAGCTCTTGAGATTGTTTTCAGCTTCAGGCGCTTTACTTTGTCTCTGCGAATTTCTCAGTTTTTATTTTACTTTATTTACCCTCTTTTGATCTCTGATCACTGCTACACCCAGTGAAGAGCTGCCCATGGCTAGATCTACTTCTGGATTACTCTTGATTCCTCAGGGCTCGTTTCACTTGTGTGATCTTTATACCCTCTCCTCTTATTTAGCTCATTTTACATCTAGGGGAAAAAGAAAGTTTCCTTTTGGTCAAGGTGTTCTTTAAAAAAAAAAATTTCCTCACCAGACGTCTATAGTTCTCATATTGCAATAGTGGCTGTGATGCCATGCGTGAGGCTGCTGGTGTGTTGTGATATTTTTAAAGTGTATGAGGAAATACCTTGAAACAAAGTCTTCACTTAAAGTAAAAGAGGAGAACTCTCTGCAGGTTTCCTTGCGCAGTTTCACTGTCTCCTGTGCACGACATGTTGAATGACAGCTCTTATTTTACGTGAGAAAAATACATATTTGAAGGTGTAAGCATCCTCAGACATGAGGCAACAAAAGAAATCAGAAATAACATCTGCTCCAGGAGGGCTGTCTGTGATTTCATGCCAGGACATGTCTGTGTCAGGCTGCTAACCAAGTTCAAATTCACCACTGGTTTCCCCGGTAACAGGAGACCAATGCGCATGTATGTGTTTGTTTCTGTTTTTTGCATTTGCAGGTATGTTTTGTGTGATAAAAAGTGTTCGCTCCTAAGTAATCTATCCATCACAGTGGTAACACAGGAGTTTAGGTGGCAGCCCATGTAGTTTAGATTCTGTCTGTGTGCATCCTGGTGAAACTGACTGTTTCTTACACTAGACAGACTGCAGGCTCACGCTGTGTGTGGTTACTGTGAAAGCGGCATGTTGATCAGCAACAATCTGTCAATGTCCCAAAATAGAAAACAACAGCAACAGCAACTTTCAATTCAGGGGCCAGAATCTATTGTTGGATGTTAGCATTTCCCCATTCAAACAGGAGCATATGACCAAACAGCAAATTCATGCACCATCCTGGTCTCCTCTCTTTTCCAGGATGTCTCAGTTATGTTTGTGAAAAGAATCCTGGTTGTTTATACTTCTTCGTGTAAGAGCGATGTAGGCAGATTTGTGTTTGCATACTGTACATTATTAAGATAAATAGCAGGAGCACTATAAGAATGGTTCTGGTCCTGTACCAACTGTGTGAAGCCTCTTTCTGCTAGTTTTCATATTGTTCTTTTTTTTTCTTTCTCTTTTTGTCATATTGTTTATATTTTTACTGGTAACTTATGGAAGCTGTATCCTCTCTAAACTTGTCCGGTGTTTTTTTTTTTTTTTTTTTTTTTCAGGAAGGGGGGGAATTAATTGTTTCCTCCAGCTGCCTTCTTGAACACTGTATGCAGTAATGCTATCCTTCGGCAGCAACTCCAAGGTCGCATTGATCACAACAGGGAGATTAGGAGGAGGACACAGAGGTAGAGAGGTCTGTGGGGCTAGTCCATGGTAACATATCCAGTGGAGTCCACACAATCCCCCCAGCCCTTCACAGAGAGACTCCAAAAACACCAGCTCTTTCCTCAGGACTACAGCTGATTCTCCTCAGACCTGCAATGAGATTAAAATTTTACAACATGAGAAAATGAACCTTCGGAGTAAAGGTTCATTAGTCACAGTAAAAACACATGTCAGTTTGCATATTTAAAGATTTAAATGTGTTCCATTAATGCATTTCTATCAAATGTTGTAATAATCAGTGGGCTCATGGCTCATGATTTTGTGTAATGTCACATGACAAGGGTTGTTTGGTTTTCTGAGCATTGCACAATTTCACCTGCTTTTATAAATAGATTTCAAAGGGTGAAGGATGAAGTATAATTTGGATGTTTTCATGCCTGGGCAAATTTGGCATTGACTGCATTAAACTAAAACCCAATAACAGGCCATAAATGGCGCAAGGGCTTAATCGACTATCACACAGTTTTTATACAACACAAATCATTTTATTTCCTTATTTCCTTAAACTGCTGCCTCAAGGATAAACATATCTACCTAAGCAACAAACCTGTGGGGTTTCCCATTGCATTTAGCCTCATAAGGATTCTTCCTTTTTTTTTTTTTTTTTAGCAAAGCAGTTGAGGAGACATTTTTTTAACGCAACACACCGTAATTTCACCTTCATCTCCTGTAATCCAACACTGGATCGACTTGAGCTTTCTTATATCATACCATCTTGTAACTAGAGGTTGCTTGGATAAAGTGTGGAGAATAGTGCAGCACGTGGCTGCCATGGTAACACAGTGCCACCGGCCATTCGGTCTCCAGATGTCTTTGAAATGGTCTGTGTGCATTTGCTTCAAACAGCACATCACACAGTGAGCCCTCTGAAGTATCCCTGGTCTTACCTTTCATCTCAGACTAAACAAGTCTCTTCTTTTAGCCAACAGGAGGAGGAGGAGAGGAGGAAAACAACAATCAGGGGGCTGGACATTCACACCATTGCAACTGCAAAGCAAAATAGTTGAAATAGGAAATGCAGTTGAAAAAACTAGATAATGATCATTTTCTTTTGATTGCCTCGTGAATATACCTCCAACACAGTATGAGGCTTTACTTAAAGGATGTTTCAACCTGTGTATTGCACACTAATTATGACTCTGTAGATCATACATGTAGGCTACCACATCAGAGCCACCGTTTGAATGGATTCCTCTAAAGATCTGGTTTCAGCCATGACAATACAACAACACCTGGGCCAATTCTCTGAGAGGTGCTTCAGTGCTTCCTATCTTATCCTAATGGACATTCATATCATATCCAAAACCACTTGATATCACTAAAGCTTTACTGTGGTAGGAGACCTCAATGTAAGTATTGAGTACTACACTACTGAAGAGTGCATAGTGAGTGGTAGATAGGCATGTTAGGGTGTTAGATGTGTTACAGAGGTCTAGATAAGTCTGCAATAGATTGATGAAGGTAAAGAAACATGGTCCTGCTCTGATAGCTGCTTGTGCAGGTGATGGTGATGCCAGACCACATTCCATGGATGAACGCAGCGGCCAAGAAGAAACATGACCCTGAGACCAAGGTCACTCTGAATACCATAGACCGTAGAATAAGCTTATGTATATTTTCCCATAGGGCTGTAGTATTCCACCTGAGAGAAGCCGACAGGACAGAGATGACAGTGGACATTACAGTGTCTATAGAACGTCATCATACTACTTTCAAATTGAAAAATTATTTATCATAGCTGATATCAAACCAAATAAAAATAAAGCTTTTTCCAGCTTTATTTTTACAAATTTATCCTCACAACATCAAACTAATGAAAAAAATGGTGACAACTCTGAAAAGTGATATAAATTTTAAAACTTGAAAAAGAGAGCTGAAAAAGTCATCGGTCCCCCGATATGATACTTCATAGATCTATTTTTTGCTTTAATTAAAGCCATCAGTCTCCACTGGCATTGTACACCTGTTAGGGAATATTTACCCATTCTTCTTTGAAGAATTGTTCAAATTCACCAAATTCTGTGGTGAGTGGTGATAGACTACTCTCTTCAACTCCACAGATTTCATTTAAGTCAGACTGACAGGACATTCACCTTCCTACTCTTAAGCCACTATGTAGTTGTTTTGGCAGTCTGTTTAGGATCACTGCTGTGTTGGAAGGTGAATGACCTGTCCATCTTCAGCTGTCTAGCAGAGGCACACAAGATTTCGAGTGTGCATCGTAGCATCCATTTTCCCTTCAATCATGACCGACTGCCTAGTCCCCGCTGACAAACATCCCCACAACATGATGCTGCCACCACAATGCTTCACAGTACGCATGATGTGTTATAGATGGTGTGCTGTGTTTGGTTTTCACCAAAGATGGCGGTTGGAGCTCAGTCGAAAAAGTGCAATCTTAGTTTTTTTTTTTTTGTTTGTTTGTTTGTTTTTGAACAAGACACAAAAAACAGTTTGAAAAAAGGTTAAAGGTGGGGTTGGTGATCTTATTCTGGAGCATTTTTTTACTATATTGCTTGAAATGCTCTTCACACTCAGACTGCAACCAACTAATTAAATGCTTTTTCACAAAAATGAAAAAGTCAGTCACCTGTGGAACGGACAATTCTGGAAAAACACCATCCAATCATCTTGAACGCCACGTTCAAGTAAATTGGATCATGATGTGTCAATCAAGCTGTCATCTCTGTCCCTCCCATTCCTCCTCTGCGCGTACCGCTCTTCGTGCACTAATCGCATGCGTGATCAGAGTCTTCAACAAGTACGCCACAGAAAAGACAACACCACTGATACAGTGTACCACACTGAAGGTCTGGGAGGTGGCAGTGTACCTCTCAGCTGGATGCTGGATGGTTTATTATGATGTCAGGTGTTTTCTTTCATGTGAATGAGCCACAAGTGACAAGCTGGCAGAAAGTGAGTGATGCTGAGCAGTGGGGGCGACACCTTCGACCTACAATGTAATCCCAATGTGAGTGACATGGCTTTCCACGCTACTGTCGTGTGTAGTGGGGCTTCACCTTGATGTGAACCCAACGCTGAACAAGCATTGCGTGTTGCTGGATTCTGGAGGTGTGGCCTCGGAGAGAAGTCTCAGGAAAGGGGCCTGGACTTTTGAATTGTGTATTTTGGAAGTGTGGCCTGCTCAAATCCTTCCAGGATCTCCAAACCTACCTTTAATTTTTTGGCAGGGTATGATGACTTTTTATAGGCACTATAGATTATATGTATTGCAAAGCACATTTTAATGTGCACACCTTATTTGACTTTGTCCACAGCTCATATGTTACAGTGACAGTTGTGAAAGCCTGGGCCTGATGAGAATTTGTAGCTGTGCGTTCATCACAGCAGCCAAACACAGTCTGCATTCAGCAAGGCAGCTGTTTATTTCTCCTTCCTGTTGACTCCATGGCAGTATTGCTTCACAGGCAGGGCTCAGTGTCAACACTGCTTTTTGTAGGTTCAATGTCACTCTTAGTTATTTGGGGGCTTTACAGAAGCTCTCAGTGCTTCTTCCCCATCTTCCTCCACCTGAGCCTGATGCAGAGGCTGCTAAATTGAAAACCACAGCTAGGAACAGCTCAGGCTGCCTTATTATCTACCGCCAGCTGGCTTCATGGAGTGCCCACTTCACCTCATAACACAGGCCTCATTCAGGTACAAATGTCCTGCAATGTGCCCCCTCTGCACACGCACATACTTCCACACCATCTGCTCTCAATTATGCTGATTTGTATCTTTTTAACAAGGATGCTTAACTGGTAGTTTGACTCACATGCATGGGTAACAAGAGCAGGGGATATGTGTGTGTGGCATGTGTGGCAGCACACATGTGTGTCTATGTGTGAAAAATAGGGAAGAGAGACGTAAGAATTCCCAAAGGAAGTCAATCAATTACAAGCTTTTGAAGAGATGACACTGGCCCTGGTAAGAATTAGTCCCTAGTGCACATTGTTCTAAGGTCAACATGGACATCAGCTATACAGAGACATGACTCAATACAGGAAAAGAAGCTGACTCACTCTCTGACTTCTATATTTAAAATAGCTGCACAGATGGCGTGTGTGATGTAAAGTTCCTTTGCAATCACAAAGCTTTCTCTTATGACTTCATTTACTGACCAGAACAAGTTTTATCATCCTATTAAAACTAAGTAAAGTGCTGTAGTGCACAGTGCAGTAATTACAGCACCTCTCAATTTACTCTGGTTGAACCCAGTTCAATACTTGGTCTACTACATATGTTTGTTTGTTTCTCCTCTCTTTTCAGTGGTGTAGGAGAACCAGTGGTGGCCACTGGGAGTCATACAGTACAATCACACAGGCTCTCCCTAGAACCAGTTCTTGGTTTGTCTTGATATTGTCCCAATTTTATCAGTGGAGGTAGGCTGGCCAATCCCAAACAGAAACACAGTTCAACAGCTACCACACACTACGTCCCTTCAAGTGATTGCAGCTGGACCAGGGACCCTCAACAACAATCTTCATGAATATAAAACTTTTTAAAACTGTTTTCAAGCATTTATGTGGACAGAACAGAGTTCTCAACTGGCTTGAAAATTAAAACCCATCCCACAGCTACTGAAGCCTGGAACTGATGCAACCTGACTCACTAGCATTAAAGCTACAATTGGTAAATAGGGTTGTGAACGATAAACCGATGCGACCGGATATTTGGTTTAACAAGTGAGAGATACGGCTGCGTTGGTAGCAGCCTCCTCACTCGATACTAATTAGCCATGAATTCTTAGATGAATCTATTGTAGAGTCATGGATCGGGTATCGCAAGACTTGGAATCGGTTGGCTTCATTTATGTTTGCTTCACACACTCACAGTTTGCGTCAGCGTCTCACTGCTTGATGTAAACAGTCTATGGACATAACGTAACAACAACGCCCGACTACTGTCGGCTCCCTCGGACACTGCGGCTGAGTCGCGCCCTTTAAATCATTTACACTGACACCACTCCCAGTCAACATTTCATTGACTTACACTGTGTGGAGTTTGAATGCAGCGGGGAGCTTTCCGTCTTCTTTTCTGATTTTGGTGTGTATGTGTGGCAGCGTTACAGCGCCACACGCTCCCACAGGCCTGGAGCGTGTACTACAGCGTTTTCAGTCGTTTTCAGGGGATCCGTGTGTACGCAGATATGACGCCGCCTTCTTACAGAGTTTTTCAAGACGAACAAGAAAAAGGTCGTTTTGGGTGAAGCTCCGTTTTCGTGTGGACAAGGCCTGAAACAACGCGAGAGCTGAAGCTCCCGCCAAACGACTCTCGTGCAGACTGCTCATTAGCAGCAAATGATGTTGATTCAGCCAGACTGTTTTGGTCCATGTCTAAAAATAAATACAGTGACATGCGATTTTGTTGTTGTTCTTTTTTTGATTTTATTTTTGCCAGTGTCATGAAGCAACAATGCTTGGAGTCTTTTACATATTTGAAAAGAAAGTTGTAGTGTACTGTAAGATAGATACTTTCATAGAACTGGCTTCTTTATTTTATAAAATATCTACAACAAATATGTACTGTAGAATCAAATCGAATCGTATCATTCTTACACTGTATTGATTTGTATTGAATTGGTCTGTAATAAAAGCATATCGTTTTTGAATTGTATCATAACCTGTGTATCTAGATGCGTATCGAATCATTTATCACAGAGAGAAGTGCAACCCTGTTGGTAAGTCGACGAAAGTGAAAGTAAAATCAGTGACTTGGTTGGAAGTTTCAAAACGATAACGAAAGAACAATAAATCCAAACTCTGCCACCCCACCCCCCATCAAAGCACACACACACACACAGAGGAAGTGACCATAGCACACACACAGAAAGCATACTGCATCATAGCAGCTGGAGACTCCAAAACAATCTTGGGTCTCTGTCAGCATGAAACACACATGTGAAATTAGCTAACTGTAACAACAACAGTCTTCTTCTTACTTGTTTTTGCTGTAAGCGGTTGTTGTCCACAGTGGCATGGGCAGTTTAAGCTGATTACTGAATTACCCATTCCATGTTATACTATCAGAATGTAGGGACAGTTCCAGCAAATATGAATAAGTTACCAATTGAACCTTTAATTCTCAGCCCGAGCCTGGCCAAAAAAAAAAAAAAAAAGCAAAATGCATCTGGCCTGATGCGTCATTATTGAGTTCTAATACAGGCACATATGATAATAATCATATCCTATTGTATCACTTTTAAATCCTGATTTATGCTAGTGATAACTAGCTTCTGAGGAGTGATAAGGAGTATGACTGGACGTAAACAACTGATAGTATTGCAGTAACACAAAAATATATTTACAATGACTAATAAATAACAAATATAGAGCTAATAGAGCTCTTCTCTTCAAAATAAATGACAAGAAACTGAAAATTAAATCAACTGTTTTTTAAAGCCTCTGTAAACCCAAATCCACAAAAGCCTTCTAACTATGTAATTTAGGATCTTATGTACATAATATTAAACATGTAAAAAGCAATATAGATCATGTAAAACTCAGTTTCCATCCAAAGTCCAAATATTTGTCTTTTAAGTTTTTGTACATTTTTGAAATTGGGTTTGAATTGGGCGTGATTATCTCTGAGATTTATTACACAATAAATCCAAACCAATCACAAATCATCCACGTCAGTTATCTCACCCAGTGGCAGCGCAACAAAACCTCCCGGCTAAATCTGCCTCTTTGAGTCCGAGCCAACTCGTCTCTTCATATAGCCTTTTGCGATTACCAGATAATTGTATATGTTGCCTCCCTAACTGGATAGCCAGGGAGACCGCAAGTCCTGGGTCTGTGGTAAGAATAAAAGGAGATGCACGTTGCTGGTGTAAATCTCATGGCAGCAGGATTTATTCTTCCTGTTTATGTGCAACTCGGACACATAGAGCAAATACTCTTTAAACCAGTAATGAAACATCCTCTCATGTTCATGGAAAATAATAAATGAATTTGTTTTTTACCTTGAAATTTTTACCCAACATAGACCCCCCAACATTATGAAATTGCCTTTTTAACTAGGCAAAATAATCTACTTTTCCCTTGAACCAATCATGAATTAAACATTACACTGAATCAACATAACACTCTTTTCATAAGACACATTTCCTCCCAAAGTGGAAATACAACAACTATATTATTAATACATTCGCTTGATTGATGACGCTGCACTATTACTTCACAATAACATTTCCTGGTTTTGGCAATAAACCACTGATATCCTTTGGTTACAAAGAAGAACCAGAAAATTGTATAGTGCATGAAAACAGATTAAAACATAAAAACATAATATACATACATACATATCATAAATAGAATACAAAACACCTTCAGCACACCCCAACTACTTAGCATCAGGCTAGTCAGGCTCTCAGATCACATCAAACTCTCTCTGTAAGTCCTTACTTTTGGCTCGTATGTACACGACTACTCCTCGAGTCCACATTCAAATCTTGATACCTGTCCTGTACACCTGACTAAATGTATTTTTTACTTACCTGTGTTAAGAATAAAAGGAGATGCACGTTGCTTGTGTAAATCTCATGGCAGCAGGATTTATTCTTCCTGTTTACGTGCATACGTCCTCTTTTACCACAAGCGTGATGCGCCACCTAGCGGCATGACCGTGCAATAGTAGTGTAGTGGTGTGTGCAAGTGAATGATAAAATAATTGAAAAATTATAATAAGAAAAGAAGAAAAATAATATATAGTAGGGGTGTCTGCTGTATGTTTCCTTTCATCTACTCCCTCCTACTGTTTATAACCATTTCCAACCCTCTACATATAGCCTATCTGTCAATCTATCTATCTTGCTTGCTATCAAGCTGTTTATCTCGCTATCCATCTACCTTTCTATCTATCTATCTATCTATCTGATCATGCCAGTTTGTGCCATCCCCAGATGCGGAGGACATGTGATATTGTTTTTTTTTCCCAACAGAAGTGGAGCTGGAGAAAAAGTGGGCTGCGTTTTTTGAGAAGTCTTGGTGGAGTCGTCCAGCAAAATTTCCCGCTCATGTTGTGCCAATTTTACCCAAGACCAGTTCAATGATTTCACCCAGAAAGCTATGGATTTTGCAAAAATACTATGTCTGGCACCTGGAGCTGTACCCTGTCTGCCACCACAGATGGCAAACATGGTAAGTAAGTCTTAGTTACTAATTAATTGCTAATCAAAATTGAGTGGGAACATCAGTAATTTCAAATGCAGTTATACAGCTTTTTATGGGCTGGAACAAGAGAAGTGAGCTGGACAATGACTAAAAAGATATTAGCAAGGGGCAGGACATGATCAGCTTTGCTTCTTTCTGTCCCTCCTCCTGTTTTTTGTTTGTTTTTTATATTGTTTATTTGTTTTGTTTTTTGTTGTTTTATGTTGGTACTGTATATACAGGAAATTAAAACAAAAATAAAAATACATTTATCTGCCACGCCCACTCTGTCCTGACAGGTGGTCTAATACTCATGAATAGGTATTTCCACCCAGACTTTTGTGGATGCTTAATGTGACACTTGACTTTGATATAATATAAGAATTTTCACTATTTAAAGCCATATCTCCCGATGCTTTAATCTCAGTGTCCTTTGTTAAGTCCTTGTTGTATTAGTAAGTGTTAAGTAATTAGTAAGTGTTGGATTTACACTACCCAGGTAGGAATGAGTGTGTATTTTCTTATCTGGAAATCCTGTGTGTTCCAAGATGACTCCACAGTGAAAACCCTGCAGCAGCTGGTCAGTCTACTAGCATAAATTTTATTTAGAAAACTTGATTGGTGAAGAATTGAGTCGGCTGTGTTAAACCCACTCACGCCTTCTCCCCCTCCCTCTTTCCCACTTGCATTTGAGTTGTAACAGAGGATTGTACATTGAATTGTGTGGTTGTTCAGGTCAGTCAGAGGGCTGTTTACAGTGTATTCAGTGCAAATGCAGGTAATAAAATACTGATGAACCATGGAATTGCGTGTAATATTTGTACACATCATTGAGCATTGTCTCTGATTGAGGGAACACTGAGGGGACTTAAAGTTCTTAACAGATTTCCAACGACCAGGGATTCCAAACATGCTTATTTACATCTTTTACAATCTGCTTTTCTGTAATGTTCATTGTGAGCTTTAGTCTGATGAATTTAATTGTTAACACATCTACATCTCAGCCATTAACATGCTGTAGTTTTATCATTAAGAGTGCATTAAGAGTATACACAAATGGGGAGAGAGAAGTGTTGGAATATCTGGGTATGCTTATTCTCCTAATAAATTTTGATAAAGGCCATTAAAGTGTGGGGCCTCATTGCATTTATTCTGCATGCATCCATTAGGAAGGTGTTGGGCTGAGAATCATGGTCTGAAATCCATTTTTATTAACAACATAGAAGTATGATTGGCACTGTGGTTGTTGTGATTGCTGTTGAGCTTTGAATTGGTGACACTCTTTGATTTAGGGCTACAATATTTACTGTTATTATTGGTCCTATTAACTTGTGCATTCTAAGATGTCAACAGTCATCTAGAAATGGTGGAAAAGCAAAATGCAACAGCAGGAAATCATCAATTTAGAACATACAGTACAGGTAAAAGACTGAAGACTTTTTTTTTTTTTTTTTCCCCCACTGGCACCTGTCTTCTTCTTCTTTATTTATTTATTTTCCAGTTTGTTGCTTACATCATCATCATTCCTCCCCCATGCAATGAGACTCTTCAACACTTCTCGGGGAAACAACAATAACAGACGCTAAGCCCTGGACTGCACACCCACACCATGCACCTCAGGACACACACACAGGCACACGTGCACTTTACCACACACACATCAACAAGATGGACTCTTAAATATGTACTAAATCCAAATTACACAATAAATACATATGTTGTACACACCATCACCTTGCACAACTGCAAAAAGAGTGGAGATCTACTATATTTTGCAATTTATACTTTATTCTACTTTGCATGCACTCTTATTATATTGCACTCTTAATATATTCTTTAAAACGGTACTGTGTAATCCAGTACTATTTCCTTCATAGTTTCTAAAACCCTGCATGCCCCCATGTTCCCACATCTGTAAGCTGCTGGTACTGTGAATTTCTCTTGAGAGATGAATAAAGTATCTATCTATCTATCTATCTATCTATCTATCAATCATTGTCTGTGTCCACTTACCCTGCATCTGTGACCCCAGACCTCCTAAAGCTCACTCAGCAGCTTAGACCCAGGCTAGAGTCTACTGTATTTGGTTGCTCCGAAGAAGCTTCCTGAGAGGCTTGATGAAACTCCTGGTCCATCAAACGCCTGGGTACTTGGTCTGGCAGCACCACTGATGGAGCGCCATGTTTCCATGACGACTGACTGTATAATAGGAATGGTACAACATGATTACCTGACCCCCGATTGTAAAAATAAAACTTTGAGAAGTAACACTAAACTTAACAACAGAGACACGTGTACCCTGTACACATGTACGCGGGTTATTTGTAGCGCTGCTCATTTCATTGTACAAACAGACCGCTCCAGAGTTGCACTGTAGCCACGCTAATGGAGCTAACTGCTAAACAGATTGTCACGGGGTTCTTTAAACAAGTTCGTGATTTGTAGAGATGATGGCGTAGTCAGGAAGCTTTAACGTTCTTAGTGTTTTATTTTACTTCACCAAGTAATGTGGACAAGCAACAAAAAAAAACCACCAGGCAAAACTAAAGCTGAGGAGCTCGACCCTAGCTCCCTGCAGCCACACACTCCACCCAACAAAGAAAAAGGGAGCCACCAGAGGATCGCAAACCAGCCTCTTTTAAATTGTTAAACTCCTCCCACCGTTCAATTAACCAATAAAGAAAGAAAATCAAATCAAATCGATGGTTTGTGCTCGTATAAACAACATATTACAAGGATAATTTTTGTACAGTGCACTCACTGAAACATTGACCCCACAACGGCCGCATTTCAACAAGAATTAATTAAACAAACGATCATACAAACAATACCGGTCATATGACCAAAAACCCGCCAAAACCCTCATATAATGTCCGGAAATCCCTTTGACACGGTTTGACTGGTGACGATCGTGGTGCGTCGGACGCAAGGGAAGGTAGGTGTATGTATGTATGCATTGGGATTACCACAGGGACCAAGTGTGCACCCAAGGTCTCGCTGCAGAGCTATGGAGGTAGGAAAAGTTGCGTGTTAGCGTGATTATTTACCAGGATAACATAGCAGGGGAAAGTGTGGCGTGTGTGTATGTGAGTGCTCGGGTGTGTGCTTCCCAGCGCGATGCACTGTCTCCCGTGCGCCATGCTAGGCACGGGATGTGACGGCGCCCCGTCACACAGATACACGTGGTATTGGATCAGTGCCTGAACTCCAGTATTTGCCGACACTGCTGTCAGCAGGTTTTTGCTTGTGTCATTACAACATCCTGTTTCGGCATTCCGTGTTATTTTGGTGATTAAAGTCTTTCAGCTGAAAGCTGAAAATGCACCGAAGGTTTTTGTTTGCCGAATTTTTGGTGCATCTCTAGTAAGGAAGGAACGTTCCATTCTCTGTTTCTCACAAACTGGTTCGCCATCCAATTAATTGGCGTTTCTCTTCCACAGATGATCCTCAAGAAGCAGCAGTGTTGCTTCAGTCTTCCGGTGATGTTGGCCTCAGTCATAACGTCTTCTCTCTTATTATAAGATCCTCATCAGATCTTAGTCCCATCAAAACAAAAAACTGACCTGTTGGACAGGTTGGACATTGAAGCCTGTGATGTGTTTTGTGTATTATGGTTGTGGTGTGCAAGTCAAGTCAAGTGCAAGTCGGTGTGCAAAGTATAGTGATCATGTGAAAAAATAAACAACTGGGATGGGTTATTGTTTTTCACATCTGTAAAACTGCATTTTTAAATTATAATGGATTAACTTTAGGTACATACCATAAATTCTCAAATAGAAGCCCGGGCTTCTATTTACTTAAACTGCCAAACTGACCTGGTTTATATTAGAGACAGGTATCTATATGGGACAGTATTTTATTTAATTTTGAACAAATCTTATGCTCAGCAAAGATAGAAAATACAAATCATTCTGCTCTTACTGTTTGAAAGAGTAAGAATAGAAGGAAAGAACCAGATCTGGAGCACGTATTCATTTAGATCTGCACCAATTAAACATATTCTAAATAAATGTATGCTCCGGCCATAGACTGGAAACCAGCTCCCGAGTTCCCAACGGACTGGCCTGAGCAAACTGACTGGACGTGCCAGGTTTGGGTGGGAAACATACAAATAACTAGTTGTTTTTTTTTCTGATCCCATTCAGGCTGAGAATTACTGCTCGCGAGTCCGGCCACATTGGGTCCAAGCCCCTGCGGGTTGGACTGGGTCGTGTTTTCATTTTCAGGCGTTTCTTTGAGAACACTGGCACGAATTAAGCATTTTAGAAGCTGCTGTAACGGGCGATTGTGGGCTTTGAGAGGTTTTAGACGTTCACAAGAACTTGAACTGAAAATAGAAATAGACCTGGCTTAACTGAGACCAGCTTTTATTTGCTCAAACCTGTAGCCAGACCCGGTCAGTATAGGAGACCGGCGTCTGTTTGAGACTCAGCTTTTGAGAATTTATGGTAATTTGCACCCTTCAGTACTTTATAAGAAAAAAGTAAATACAAAACAATATAAAATTCGGAATATAAGCCTCACTGGTATATAAGTCGCAGTCTATTTTTGATGGTCTCAAGCTGGGAAAACAAGGTTTTCTATCGCTATTTGTTAATAAAAATGTTATACAAGTCATTCCACAAGTCCACAACATGAAGTTTCTTTGCTGCAGAGTAGCTCTTCCTTGTTAGGAAAAAGGAGGTCGCAGGGTAATTTGAACACTGTACATTTAGTGCCATATAGCGCATTTAGCGTTTATTAGTGTTCCAGCATCACCTGTCCATGTGCACATGTGTTTGTGTGCCGCGCCTGCAACCAAGTCCAGCAGGAGGGGGGCTGACTGACGGAGATGAAAGATAGTGTTACACTGTTAAAGAAAAAAGACAATAATATTAATTTCTGTGAGAGACTGGCGGACACAAACACTCCCACCCCATTTTGAAGCAAAAATGCTTAAACTTCCATTCTCAAATATAATGGCTGTAGCTTCTGAACCAATCTGACTACATGCATGAATGAGGGCTTGCCAGGAAGAGGACACTATAGAGTTTGTTGTGAAAGTGTTAGAAACACTTTACTGGAACAGAACAGTGGGCCAGTAAGTGAGCAAAAAATTCAGATTTTCTGTCCATGTAAAAAAAAAATAATGGTCTGTGTGGCTTTATCCATAAAGGTAAATGACCGTATGGGCTTGTAAGCACACTATCAATGAACACCTGGTTCAAATTTGAAGAAGACAGCACAAAGTATGACCATTCTGCAATGTTTTTTTCATGATAAGATCCAGACTGAGATGAGAGTCCAAATGGACACATGAGCACACATGACCCATTTTGCTCCGTGTTCTGACATGGCAATGTTGGACTACACCGTGACACCGCGGATTCGTGCACTTACATTTACGAGTCTTTTTCTTCTTCTCGTACACATTTAGGATTGAATCGGCTAAATCTTTATTTACATTGTCCATTGTTCTGCATCAATGTCCAGAACCCTCCCCGACCTTTCCGGAAGCTGGTAATATCAACATTCGTGTCATCCTCTAACTTCAAAATAAAACCGAGGGAATGTCTCCCTCGTTCGAACCGGAGAAAAAACGATTTATAAGACGATTATGCTTTTGGACTGTAGATATTTTGTATATTCTTGTGCAAAAATGAAAAAAATGAAGCAAAAATGAAGCCACGGATACCAAATACGCCATGTTTAGTATTATAGTAAGCCTGCACAAACTGAAACTGCAGATGAGGAGGGGCTCATGCAGGTGTCTTAGGTGACATAATATCCAAGAAATATCTCAGTTTTGATTTTACATTGGGAGAAAATACCAATTTTCCATGTGTACACTGTAGTGACCATTATGCACTGGCCATGTCTACATGTGCATTAGCTGTTTCCAATGTAAATGCATTGTGTTCTAGATAGCCATCACTGAATGTTTGCACTTTCAATGCATGTCTATGAATGTTGTTTTTGAAAATACTTAATATCATGTTATGTTTACACCTGTAAATCAGTGTTTTTCTGTTTTTAGAATGTAACTTGAGCCATTTATTTTCTTTGAGACAGGAGTACAGGGTTATAGAGGAGTTTCCTGAATCAAGTGAGGAGGAGTGTGGTGATAGTGGCAGTGATGAGGATTGGATGCCAGAACAGAAAGTTGAAAGCAGAGAGGTAGCCGGATCCAGCAGTGACAGTGATGAGGGAGATGAGGAACAGGATGAAGAATATGAGGGTCAAGAACAAGAAAGTGAGGCACATGAGGTAGAATATGAGGGTCAGGAGGAAGCTGAGGCTGAGGAAGCTGAGAATTCACCACTGCCCAGAGCTCAGGGGAAGAAAGCAAAGGGAAAAAGTGTCAGAAATACATGGAGAGCTATGGATAATGAGTTTGGAGGAGATCTGCCCACTTTCTTAGGAGAGAGACAGATGAATGTAGAGGGAAGCTATCCAATAGACTTCTTCTCACATCTTTTCACACAGGAGATGATTGATGACATTGTCTGCCAAGACAAAAAGGAAATGAGAAGCTGGAACTAACCTCTGACGAGTTCAAAGCATTCCTTGGAATGAAAATGTTACTCCTGTTACTTTGGTTGAGAGTATTTGTTCAGTGACTGTTTACAGGGTGAGAGTATGTGTTCAGTGACTATTTACAATGAGAGGAGTTCTGTAACCTCTTACTGGGTGAGAAAGAGAGAGAGAAAGAGAGAGAGAGAGAGAGAAGGATTATAAAGTGATATGAATTGACAATAAAGTGATTTGAATGAAATTGAGTGTGTTTGAGTCTGTGTGTGTGTGTGTGTGTGTGTGTGTGAATAGTCAGCAATAAAGAATGTGCTGCAGACAGGAAAGACTATGAATGTAGTGTGATTATACAGGTAGACTATATTATTTCATGATTTGCACAGTATTTCAACAAATTACCATATAATTATTTGTTTGAAGGAAAGCACACTGAGTACACTGGAGTGTACAGAAAAATATTTCCTTAGGGGATGGAGATAGAATTTTTTTTGGGAAACACCATTTCGCCCGTGTAGTTGTATGCGGACACAGGACACCTTACCGTTTACACTTGTGCTTGTGTGGTTTGGCCAATCGGATCACAGTCCAACTTCAATGCGTCTTTGGTGCATTTACTTTCAAGTTGTCAGGCACTATCTGACTGCAGTCTGATCGCTGAAAATGCATGTTAATGTCAGGTGTAAACAGGGTTGACAGTTACCTCAGTCTATAGGTCGCGCAGGTGTATAACCCCAACCCAACGTTTTAGATGAAACAAAGGGGGAAAAAGTGTGACTTATACACCAAACTTTAGAGTAATATTAGTGTATATAATATTTGGTATAATAATAATAAATAATAATCATTTGACAGCTCTAATTATTTTTAACAATATTTTGCATCTGTCTATATTATGTGTAATAAATGGAAACGTTAATTTTTAAGTGAATGCATGAAACAGTGGCATCTATGATCGTCAGTCCTAGAGTGCATGTGCTGTTTTTTTTTTTTTTTTTTAATGTCATTGCTACATAGTCAGATGATCCTGAGGCATGATATAGTGTTTTAGAGTGTTCAGTCTGACCCGTGCATGCTTACAATAACACTCGTCTGAAGGCCATAGTGCACTGAATATGATTGGGTTATGCTTTCTGTGAAGTGTATGAACATAGCTGCTGCACATATTAGACCATGTCTAAACAGAGGGCACAGCTCCATGTGTGGTGCACTGCAGCTGTGCATCACATGTTTTGAGGGTAATCAGAGGCCAGTGCTGTTGTTATATACATAAAATGCTGGTTTATTACAGCAGTGTTTACAGGTCAGAGGGCAGTTGGTCCCCTCATATGTTACACTGTAATATTATGATCACTGACGATGTAGTCTTATTCTAAAAGGGGAACTATGTAAGAGTTTTACCTTGATTAAACAGCTTTGGAGTAATTGTGATGGTTAAATGACTTGTATGGTATGGGAAGAATGGAGGCTCTCTGCCTTCAGCCTTGCGTCTCTTGGCTGAAAGCCAACCTTGCAAGGTCAGCGCCTCCGACCCAGTGTCCCAGATCTCGTCTGGTGAGGAACATGGGCTGCTTTACAGTGCTACAGCACAAATATGCTCCGTATTCCATAATCTGTTAACGCTGCCCAACTTTGTAGACACTGATCCCTGGATTGCCTTTTCACCGGCTTCATCGAAAACAAGATGTCTGGGGGGGGAGGGAGGAGGGTTAGCTGTGAGTTTTTCTTCTCTGTAGTTTCTTTATCAAGATGTGGTCATCACAATGGAGTAGAATGCACAGAGAGATACCATCACATTTACAGCATACGCTAATATCTCTTGCAGTGGACACTGACCTTCACTGACCCCTCTGCTGATCCATTATTGAAGACAATTTTATGTCTATAGGCAAATTGATCAGGACATTTGTGGCAATCACTCTCACCAAGAAAAATCGTTGCTGTCACTCCAAACACACAAAGAAGCAGCAATTAAATGTATTTATTCAGCCAGCCTTCCTTCCTTTAGCATGCAGTCGTGATTGTTATCCATCTATCTAATTGTGCCTGAGTTATTCTGAGAAAGCTGTCACAATCTCTGTCTCTGTGGGATGTCATTTGTGCATCAATAATACACACGTCAGTGGTGCTGTTGGTGTGCATCCAGCCATGACACAAACAGACCAGACGTGAGGTCTGCTTGATTCTGCAGAGACAGCTACATTAATGTGTCTTTTAAAGAATCATACAGAAAGTTACATGTTTAAAGTATTGACTTTTTGGTTGGGGGTTGTAACAGTTTGTGTTACAGTCTGTGTTATAGCAGAAATGATAAAACTGAGGTATATACACATTTAAATGAATTACACTGGCTGTGTCTGATGTAGATTGCAATCCCACTCAAAAGCTCATTTTGAACAGATTTCATTCCTCCAGGGAAGGTGAGATGATTTTACACATTACCTGCACTGGCCAGAGATCTTATTACCTGTCTGGAACCTGTGTGTGGGTCATTTTTCTCTCCCAACTCAGTGATAATTACAGCTACTGGCTGCTTTCATCGGACTCTCTGGCTGTACACTTTTACCTTTTTTTTCTCAGTATGGATCTTGTCTTAAGTATAAAAATCTGAAAGATGGAAATGTGATTAAAAAGACTGTTGTAATATCAGCTGTAAACTATCTTTTAACCCCTGTTGTACACAATGTGTGTTACATTAGAATATCTTGTTTGTAATGTTCCAATGAACACATACACACAGGCATGCGCACGCACACACACACACACACACACACACACACACACTGGATTATTCTGGTACAGAGGCAAACTTAAAAGCAACAAGATTCTCAGACAAGTTGTGAGTCTTCGTGTTTCTGTGATGTATGCATGGCTTTGTAGATGTTTCCTGCCCAAAGACACGTTTCATGTTTGAGTTTACATTTGACTGTTGGGACTTTGGCCTCTTTACAAAGCATGATGTGTTTATTTAACTCTAAGCATGAGTTAGATTTAATATGTTACTATATGCAGAGATAAACACTACATGGGTGTGAAAGAATAACAAAGAGCAGATGTGCACACAGTGTAGCTTTCTAGGAACCATCAACCCCCTCTAACAGATGTTATGAAGCTCAGCTGTCATCAGAATAACAGGTAGATGGATATGAAAGGAGATCATAACATACTGTATACTTACTTTCTCACATGTAACATAATATGCTCACATATACACTACCATGCTCTCATATGTACACGAAACTCTCTCTCTCACACACACACACACACACACACACACACACACTACTGTGCTCTTACTTACATTGTACTTTACTAATCTACCACAAAGTCCCACCTCCTCTGTCTTAATCAGAGATAACCAGTCAGAAACTGAGACTTACTCCTGACTCCTGTTGGGTCAAGTTTTCTTCCATTTCATTTAAACTCTCACACAGACAACTATTCTCAAACATCCCTTTGGTTATCAATTTATATGAGCACAATTTGTATTTCTTTGACTATTTTATGCTTTTGTCTTATTGTTTTTGAATCATGTTTCAATAGCTGCGTGCCTGCTATGTCTGTATGGCTGTAAATAATGTAAATGATGAGCTGCTGCACCAGAGCCCAGACTGATGATGATGAAGCTTAAAGAAAATGTAACATATGTTGATGCGTGTACGTAGCTTGCGGACAGTGCTGCCATGTTATACCCCCTGGGTGAATCCTAATACCACAGACATTACTGCAGAGCAAATTGACTTTTTATGTGTGTGTGTATGTGTAAGAGAGAGACAGCATTGGGGGTTATTCTTGACTTTGAAATTGAAAAATTATGCATGAAAACATGTTCACCTTGTACAGTGCATAGAATGTTGATGAAAGCATGTTTCTTTGAAATGTGTGATGAAGCACCACATGGGGTTTTTCAGTGTGATGAACACATAACACTGAAACACATGATATCAACTCATTCATTCACTTACACTGAAGATGCAAATGAACACATGCTCATGCACATTCCACTAAATACAATTTATTGTAACAGCAATCATGTTTACACTATATCAGCATGTTACACACATAAGGCAGTCTGGAAGTTGAAACTTCTGATGACATTTCACCATTTTGCTGTGCGCCAATGATTGACAGGAGGGTTCTCATTGTAAAATTAACTCATTGAGTGCCGTGCTGTTTTCTGAAGCTTTAGCCCTGAGTGCCAGCAATCTAGACCATTGTTGACGATTTTTGTAGAGCCACAGTGTATTCTATATTATAGCTATGGACACATACTATTGAAAGGTGAAACTTTTTGCTTTCAGTGGGGACAAATCGTTTATTTTGGTTGTCCCGAAATGTGCATGGCTAATTTTGCCGTGTAATGCATTCGCCACTGATTTGACCCAATGCGGCAACCATCAAAAGCCTAGTTATGATAAAATGTTCAGATCGTGAGTTTTCATGAGTTTTCCATCGTCATCTATTTCAGTTCAATTCATCATAGAGTTCCCAAATTCACACATAAGGTGTGTTAAGAGTGTCTATTTTTGTAATGAAGAACAAAAAAAAAAAAAAAAGAAAAACGTAAAATTACATTTTGGTACTCAATGAGTTAAGGAATAATGTTGTGCAATCATAATAGCGGAACCAACAAAACGGAACCAACAAAACAGTGATGTGATTGCAGCCATGTCCAACCAAGAATTTTCTACATGGGTGAACCAGTACCATGCAATATGTAGGCGGCGCAGTGTGTTTTGTGCAAGAGCAGAGCGCGAAAAGCAACGCTTCAAAATCGAGCTACCACACGCCAGGTATTTCCCACTTCTGTTCTACTCGCGTCTCTACCATGCTTCCACCCCCACCTTAGATGTCAGCAACAGGGACAGCAGCACCACATCTCTGGGCAATGTTCGGGTGTATGCCTACACTGAAAGCAGAGGTACTGTGGTCTCTGAACACCATGACAAAACACCAATCATACAAATGAAATGAGGGAGTTGGAGACTTATTCCGTGTAATGTTCCCAGACTCTGATATTGCCCACTCATTTGCATTTGGATTAGCCCCGTACATTTCAGAGCAGCTTGTGCAGATGCTAACAAGGACGCGTTTGTTTTAATGTTTGATGACCACAAAAACAAAACAACTGCATGTTGACTATTGATGCGAAGGTCACATTCATTAAAAAAACATGTATTATTATGGCAGAAAATTAGAACATCTTCCTATCACCCATCATCATTTGCTTGCGAGCTGTAGGAAAGCCCTGACAAGTCGATTACCGAATGCAGTAGAAAAGTAAGGAGTCCAGAGACATTTAGTTCCAAAAATTCACACACGCTTTTCTCACTGGGACAGTTTGAGCAACTCAACTCCGTTCATTTCCCTGTCAACACTCGCTAATTATTGTTAGAAACAGATAGGGACAACAGATAGGAACAGGCAGCTGGAGGTGATTGGGTGAGCTCTGTTTTCGTCTCTTTTTAATCGAAACCAGATAAAGCTAGCAGATGTTTGATGCCTTGTTTATGTGCTGGGACCCTATTTGTACTGTTGATGAGGTTCGGTGGTGTTCTGAGCATTATTTGTGGCTATGAGTGGCTTTTTTGAATGCACTAGTCTGACGAAGTGCGGACTAGTGCGGACTAGAGAGACCAATGCATACGAACGGATGAAGCCGCTTGGATAAGAGGCGAAACGTCTTCCACAGACAAATACAAGTCCAGCTGCCTTCGATTTAATTTGAGAGAGAGATAACAAATGAAAACATTTTTGGGGGCAATGAATTAAGAGCTTCATTCAAACCTCCAAAAAAGGTGATGATGATGATGTGGGGTGCTTGCTGGTTGAGTGGTTAAGAGCACATCCCATGCTGGCAATGCCCAGTGATCGCCAGATCGATTCCTGACTGTGCATGTCTCTCTCCACTATCCTGTCTATTAAAGGCAACAAAATCAAAAAAAAAAAAAAAAAAAAAAAGATGAACAGAGGTATATCTGTAAATGATCTTATGAACATGAAATTATTTTGGGAAATGTTTAATGTAAATAAGTTTAATAATAACTGTAAAGTTGACATCATATTGTCTCAAATATTTTTTTTTTTTTTTCTTTCTGGAACCTAAAAGAAGTGAAAAGAAAGTGACTGAAATGACTGCAGCATCATCTTCCTCGTTAAAGCCTATTGCCTACATTACCCACAATCTTACAGTGTGGGTAGATCACCATTAGTTGAGATTTGCTTCTTTCTGCAGCCTTACATTTCTCTCTTTCTTTTCTCTCTTCATTCTCAGACTTGTAGTCCTCACACCAGGCTGACGTGACATCACTGGAGGCGACTTATCAGATGTCATGCAGCTCCCACTGGAGCAACAAATGCTTTATATGACTTTTTTCTTTCTTTCTTTCTTCAAACATGGGGTGATACTCTTTGAGACCTGTAAACAGACTTTGATGTATAAAATTCCCCTTTAACCAAAGATTGTTTTTTACCCAAACCTGAACAGACATAGAATATGAATACAAGCCCCTGCTCATCTGCTCAGATGTGCAACTGAACATTATGTGTTGAAAGATGTAGAAAATGTGTAAGATGTAAAAAAAAAAAAAAAAAAGTCAGTATGAGACTAATCCCATTCATTATGTTGGTGGTGGGGTGCTCCTCTGAAGTGGCCCCAACACTGTTCAGCAATTGCCCTTTTTCCATCTGTAATGTAATTATCACAGATGGTAAAGTAATGAGGTTGATGGGTAAACTTTGCTTCTCTTCCTGATGGTACAGTGACTCCTTTCTCCCTGCGAGCTGATTGGGCAGCGGTTCACATGTTTAGAAGTGGCTCCAGAGCCGTACAGTGTAGACTACAATGGACAACAGTGACTGGTCCTGGTTTGAGCGGTCCAGCTCTGTGATACTGGAAAACCTGAGCCCAGCCCAGAGACAGCTGGGTAATCTAATTTGATGATTCAGGCCAAGAAAGCTGATGGTTGTCTGCATGCACCGAGATAAAAGGCAACTTTATCCTTTAATTTTGTAACTTGTGTCCAGATTCCCCAAGGTGGAAGCATAATGTCTAGAATATAAATGAGTGTCCTGGACAACGTCTGGCTGCTCTGTATGCACTTCTGTTAATGACCTTTCTGTAGACCAGGTGTAATTTAGAAGTGAAACATTTTGAGGGCAAGAAAAAAGGAGTTTGGCTCGATGGATCCTCTTCAACTCACGTTATTGGGTTTGAATGATAATGATAACGGCCCGCTAGAAGCTGATATATATTCTTTTGATGCACCCAATTGCAACTCAAGTGACTGAAAAGTAAATGTGAAATCAAACTCACTCACAAACAGTCTCACATATAGATATCTAATATCAAATGGTGCTGTAATATCTGAATTGCTTTGAGATTCTGGGGGAAAAAAAAAGAAAAAAAGACGTGATTACTTGTTTGGCGTTCCCCTATCTGAAGTCATACTGCAGTCTGAAGCCCTGTAGAAAGAGTGGGGGAGGGAAGAACAACAAAAAGAATCCACTCTTCCATCATCTAAATGTCTCTGCAGCCTCACTCTCACCATCACAAACCACCCCCTCCATTCCAGCACAGACAAAAGAATAATAATAATATAATAATAAAAAAAAAAAAAAAAAAAAACTATTTCAAATGTAACTCTACAACAACACCAACAACCCTGTTCTATTCCTCGGAGACACAACTGCATGCATCCCACTGGCAGAGGAGGATTGTGTGGTTGTAATACTTAGAAGTCCGAAATGTTTGAGTTACACAGTATGAACTGTGAAACTTTGCAAGGCTTTTATTTATCGGTTCACAGCGCGCTTGTGCTTTTTTTTTTTTTTTTTTTTTTTTTTTCAGATGCATGGTTGGTTTTTGACCTGTATTGTTTTACTCTCCAATGCAGTTGAACTACAGTACAGCCCTGTCGATGCCCAGCTGGAGCACCCACAGCGGCTGCTGCATGAACACTGAGAGATTAGAACAGAGGAATCTGGGAGGAAATAAAAAAAAAAAAAAAACAAGTGAACAAAGGCCCCGCTAAACCAAACAGTTTGTATTAATGGGTATTTGCAACTGCAGGAGATGCCGTCGACCAGTTCAGTTGTTGGCCTCAACACAAAGAGAGCAGGGACTGAATTTGTTTTTTATTTACCGATGTTCTGGTCCAGTGGCTCTCTGCCTCAGGGAACTCTTTAAACATTCACAAGATACAACACAGAGGTGACAGGATGATCTATTTTGGCTTTATATTAATTTTCAGTTTTCTAATGAAATGCAGAGGAGATGCTGCAGTTTGTTATAAAGAACCTGAAAACATTTGTTCTCAGTCAACCTCTGACTCTGAGTGATATCATCTCACACCATTAAAATGACTCACCACTCCCCCAGACTGAAAACAAAACCTGCTTTGCAATATTATATATCATATGCATGTATATTTTTATATGATTTACTCAGTGACGTGGCCCAGCACTAATGAGAAACAGAGGATTTCTGTTGCTGCACTCATCCTTTCACCTGATGGCATGTTTAGTTTTTTAGCCAAAATCCACATTCAGTTGTTGATGTTGCTTCACAACAAGCCACCACCACATTGTACAGTGCAAGATGTCATCTATTCATTTTCATAATCACAGGTTCTCCATAAATGCAGTGATCAAATTAAAGGATTATTTCATGATTTACTGTCAGTTACAGAAGCTTCTGTTTTCCCCAACTCATGGCTGCAAAGTGACTGATCAGAGCTGAGAGCTACTGTATGTCACCACGTCTGTGCAATTAACCCATAGGCATCTAGTATGATGACACTCATAATGGATTTCATTTTTGTGATTCGCCGAAGTTCATGTCAGGATGTCAGGATCCGGTCCGCCTCTGCTCTCTCTCTGTTGTCAGAACTACAGCCCACAACTCAGACACAGGAACTGTAGACGCATTGTAATCTTACAGTAACTTACTGTTACTCACATCAATTGCCTGATTTCTTGCTAATTTTCTTTTTACTGCTTTGCTCGAATAGAATGATCAATATTACCACTGTTTGCATTAATGTTTGTATGTATCTTCCTATCACTCATGTTATGAGGCTGATTGAAAAAGGTTCAGGTCCTCTAAGTGAAATGTTAAAGACTCATTCATTAGACGCTGACAGTATCTCAGCGTGGAATTTATGCACTTCCTTTTCTTTTTTCTTTTTTTGTTGACTCTTATAAGGTCAGGGTTTCTTTACCATTGTACACAGTTTGGTAATTTGACAGTGTTTTTATTTATTTTATTTTTTTGAAAATTCCTGTGAAATCTCTTCTTTTTTCTGTCAAGCTTTTAAAATGACTCACCTTGAGATAGAGGGAAACATGTCAGAGGTGCTTCTACAGAGCCTAATTCTGTGTGTAAACAGCAGCAGATAAACAGCCTCCAGGGACGTTCAGTGTCAGTCTGAGACTGATGGTAACAGCACCTTTCTTCTTCTCTCACTCTGCCTTCACTCCTGTTAGTCCTCTCTCTCTCGCTCTCTCTCTCTCTCTTCCTGTGTCCGACAGCCTGCCTCTCTTTCATCCTCCCTGTCTCCATCTCTAACAGTGCTATCTTTGTTCGAATCCCCAGACAGTGACTGATATCGGAGATGGTGAAAATGTTAAACAGATGTACCTCTTGACCTTTTTCGCCTCGTAGCACAAGTGGTGTCTGTTTGTTTTTCTGCAGTAGATATTGATGTTTTGACAGTTTGAGCTTGTGAAAAAAGAAGAAGAAAAAAATAGACCCATTGTTGGTGTCTGTGAATGTACAGACACGTCGTGAGGACAGGTTATGTTACGCTTCATAAAATATCTAAAGATCTGACACTGTTTGCCTCCTGGATCCGTTGCGGTGATTAGACCGCATGAGAGATGTTTGCCATTTATGGGCAGATAAAATGTAGTAAGCTCTTGTACAGAAAAGGAGCCGTTTAGATTGTGGTCATAAGCAGATATTATTTATGACTCCTGTTCTGTTGTGTGTCGGGGGGGGGTTGGGGGGTATGCTCTGCTGACAGACAGAATTAAATTATTACATATGGCAACCTGAAGTCAGGAGGCCTTTGGCTCAGCAGCAAAGAAACATTATCACAAACAGTAATCGCTGAACGCATTTCATCATTTACAACAAAATAAATTGGACCTTCATTCTGCTTTTGACAAGCCTCGCTTTAGATGTGGTTTTGTGGTTATGGAACTTAAATCGCTTGTGACAGCAGAAGTGCCACTGTTGGCGCGGAGAGGAGGCTGACACAGTGTGTCTCGTATGGTGTGCGCTTACGCCTGAGTGTGCGCCTCATGCATGAGTCGGTGTGTCTATTAAAAGTCCATTTCTTTTTGTCGATGCTGTTAGTCACTGTAGCGTCTGAGGAGCAGCAGTGCTCACGGATTTTTTTTTCTTCTCCGTCTTTTTTTTTTTGTGTGGCAAACCATCAATAGCAGATGTGAAGCCCCTCCACAGCCACATGCACATTCTGTCTCCCTGACAGTCTGAGGAGCCTGCAGAGAGAGCCAGTGTGGATCTGTAGGTGACGGCTGTGAACTCTATGAACTCAACTTGACATCTCAGATCTTTGTGTGCCCTGCCTTGCACACACACACACACACACACACACACTGTTTAAAGATTCTCTTAGCATTCTCAGTTTGTCACAGTGCTCTAACAGCAACATTTTCACTTGTACGTGTCAATGTTCACACAGAACAATATGTTGTGGTGTGACATTGTGGCAAAAACATTTGGTTCCCCACGATCCAGAAACACCAGCACCTGTGCTGAAGTTCTTAACTGTACTGTGTTCTACTACAGGTCCCAGAATTCTTAGAGCAGCTGTTTCATCAGAAACAAAACAGAAGCACAACTTAAAAACAAGTAACTTTGCTGCTGGTGTGTGAATGACTGAGTGATTATACAATGTGGACATCATGCATCTGGACTCTAACCAAGTACAGTATAAGACTGGTGGGTGTCTGTACAGCAATACAGCAGACTATTCCTTGCTGCCTAATACAGTCTGTCACAGAGGAATCAGAGCACTGCCCACACCTCACCCACTGTCCTGGATTGAATGATTTGCTCTACATTTTAATAAATGGTAATTGTATCAACTATTTTCTGTATGTTGTTTTATTATTATTGTACCATGGCAACTTAGATGATCAGATACTGAGAAACTTATTTAATTTCACCAAAACCGTGACCTTCCCCTGAACTTAACCAAGCCATGAATATTTGATATTGTAACCACGGCAACCAATATCAGGTACATTGTTGGGACACTTTAGCTGGTTATTTTTGAAACTGAATTTTTTTGATTTTAGGACCTCCATTTACGATAGGTAGATCAAATTAAAATTAAAGACTATCATGCTGAAATTGTGAATGAAACTGCACACCTGCTGCAGCTTTAACTGCTGACATCTCACACCATATATTTATATTTATTTACCCCATGTGCTGTGAGGTTCACATCACGTTGAAAACTTTTAGATTGAAACTGGTCCAACAGTGGAAATGCTGGTAAACACTTACCTGACTGTGTATGTGCAGTTGTAGGTCCAATCCAACAACACAGATTGATTCAGAGCTGTGTCATCATCAAGAGGAAATGTAGATAAGGGCAAAGCTCTCAGAGGTAAACATCGACCTGTTCCAGTCCTCACCTGAGGACATAAATATCACATCAGCTAACATATCAGCTAACACTCTGTTTACACTGAGGTGTTTCTCTTACAGGGTCTCAGGTCTCACGTCATGACACAACATGAAGGAGTGGTGCTTCCAGAGGAGTGTGAGTCCTCAGCGCAGATCCCCAGCTCATTTGCATTGAAAGGAGCCTGTTGAGGTTCAGGTTTGGGTATCTGCCCCTTGGTTGCCCTCCTTTAGACATGTTCATGTACATCCAACTGGGAGGAAACCTCAGGCAGATCTGGAATACACTGGAGGGTGTTTATTCCCAGCCGCCCCTGGATCACCTCAGAGTCTCCCTGGAGGAGCTGGACTCACTTGAAGTCCAAGTGTTCATTGTCATTTGCACAGTTTCAAAAAGTTTACTTTTCCTTGATGGTGGCTCTAAAATGCCTGTAGTTATGAATATGAGCATGCAGTGTTTCTTGATAACTGGTGACCTGTCCAGTCTGCCCCTTCCTCACCCAGTCTCACCCTATGACAGCTGAGACTGGCAGTAACCGGTTGATGGAAGGGAGTGGAGGACAGCCTTATTTGCACATTACTGGTAAATGGCAGCCTGTCTGTTAGTCTGATAATGTTAAATGAAAAAAGGTTGCATACCACTGATTCAGGTGCACGTAACAAACTCGTCTGGAACACCTTCAAGGTCACAGCATTTTTACCTTGCAGCTTTCTGTAACACACATGGAGATGAGGAAACGCCCCACATTATCAGTGTCTACTCTGTTATGCTTGGGAACAGATGCTTTATGGAAACAAAAGTTTACACAGTTGTGTTCTCCAGGTTCTCTGCAGTGGAGCACTCCTACATGCTGTTGGTTACCGCTGAGCTGCCATGCTCAAGATGCAAAGCCAATCACAGTTCACTGTTCTCCACGTAGAGACACTGGCTCACTTAGAAATGAATGACTTCCATGGATGACACACACTTGCAGCTGAAGGCAGGGGAGAAGTATCTGTTTCTCTATTTTGAAATAAAAAGGAAGATTAGATAATTAAATAAACTGTGCAAATTCTCTGATGTTAAAAAAAAAAAAAAAACTCTCTACTTTTTACCGTTTCTGACCCTCCTGGACAGTGAGAAGCTACCTCTGAGGTGTAAATAAATACCTTGGCCTCCTGCCCCGGCACAAAAGCTTTCAAAGCCTCTGACTTGACTTGATGGATTGGTGAGATTGAGGGAACCTTTTGTGACACACACACACACACACACAACTCACACACATGCACTGACTCTGAAATCAGGGCAGAAAATCTGAGCTGCGCATGTGTTGCTCTCTGCTCTCAAGGTCACTCTGTGTGTATCAGTGACAGCATCAGGAATTCTCCACCTTTCCTGACCGACTCGAGCCTTCAGTATATTTCCCTCCACTACCGAGTCAAGGTTGTGTGGGTGTGTTGATGTGTGCGGTGTGTTTTGTGTTTTAACATACTACAGTTTGTCCTAACATGTGCGAGGAAGCCCTCGAGCACATGCACTCCACATCCATACAGAGATTAGGCGACATACACGTGGACAAGAGGGAATTCTGTCTGAACCTGATGCACATTTGCAGGCAAGGAGCACACTCACTCTCACACATACACACTCACACACATGTGCAACACTCAACAACTGCAGAGAATAGACTATTCTCTTTGATACCAAAATGCAGTTAATACAACGGGCCCCTCTGGTGCAGCTCAGCCTAATGGTGACGAGGAGGCTGAGGAAAGAATCTCCTTTAATTGTTTGAAACCTGTCTCAGTCTCTCTCTTCCTTTGTGTCTCTCACTCTCTTTTTTGTCTTTGTCTTTCTCTCTCTCTCTCTCTCTCTCTCTCTCCCTCCCTCTCTCCTCATATCTCCTCCAGCAGTTACAGCTTGGATTATTTTGACCAGGACGTCATCGCTGACAAATACCCTTCCATCCCACAGGGGCCGAATCTGCCCATCCCTTTTCCACAGAGGTGCCCTTCATCTAAGTGGGAGAATTTAGCATTTCACACACATGGACACTCTCTCTCTCTCTCTCTCTCTCTATCTCTCTCTCTCTCACTCACACACACACACACACACACACCACACACACACACACACATACCACACAAGGCATAAAATTCAAACTACAATGAACAGATTCACAGTAAGAGTTGAGTTATTACATGTTTCAGACCTTTGTTCCCTTGTCAGCTGGGATGATTCATGCCTCTGGGTGCCCCTGCTCTCTGCCCGGCCCTTTTTTTTTCCTTTTCTTTTTTTCTTTTAATGTCTTCCCTCAGTTTTTCTCTTCCTTGATGTTAATGCATATTTGTGAATACTCATATCTCCATTTATAGAGAATTATAGAATGGAAAATGATGAGGTTGATAGTGTTAAACATGCTGGTGGCTGTCAGCCTGTATGTCCTAAAGATCCTCCCCACAGTTGTTGCTGCTAACATTTGCAGGTCGTTTATTTGATGACAGTACTGGTCAAATTTACAATAGTTTGTGCTGTGTTTATGTCTGATTTATGGTCTGTTCCAAACTTCTTGGCATCCCACCAAGACACAGCCTCCCACACCCGCAGAGGAGAATCTGGCTAAAACCAAGACAGCCTTATCCAAAAGTTTTCCAGCATACAGGACATATAGCAAAAATCTCAGAGTTTAGTTTAACCTACTTACAAAGCCAGACAATACATTTATATGCTTAAAGTCCTTTGTGGGATTTGTGGGAGCAGGATTCATGGGCAACATTATTACACAGCAGAGACATGTTGTTGTCATCAGAGCACTAAAGCTGTACGATGGGAGCCATTTTACCACTTTACTCTAAATGACACACACACACACAGCAACTCTTGCACAAGGACACTTAGGACTCAGAATTACAGACTGAGAGAAAACAGGAATGAACCACCCACCTTCTAATCTGTGCAACTGCCCTTAGAGCTCCTGTCACATCTGTCCATTGTGCACAAGACTGTGACACCATGGACATGGATTTGAATGCTGTGTCCCCCTTTTAACTTAAATATCTCAAATT
>JAFELL010001962.1:0-31111 GCA_019059645.1 Caranx melampygus
CCTCCCAGCAGCGGACGAACCTGCTCTCCGAGGCCGCCGCCGAGGATGCGAGGTGTTCGGCCTGCGTCTGCGCCTGCGGGCCGTAGTAAGGGTGGTGGTGATGGTGCTGGTGGTGATTGTGGTGTGGGGATGGTGGGGATGGTGGGGGCTCAGGAGGTGATGTGGATGGAAAAGGCCGGGGATGGAGGCACCGGAGGCGGACGCAGCAGCTGCGGAGAGGACCCCGAGGAGGAGGAGGAGATGGAGGAGGTGGAGGTGGAGGTGATGTTGGTCCATGGAGAAAACCCGTTCAGGCTCGTTTGTTTGTTGGAAAAATGGGAGAAATCCGGAATGTGTGCGCTGGGAGTCCCCCCCTCCTCCTCTCCTCCTCCACCGCCGCCGCCGCCGCCGCCCGCTCCCCGGGCTGGCTTCACGCAGCCGGCCGTCGAACCCTGCAAGCTCCCGGGATGAAGTGTGCAGCCCCGTACGGCTCCTCGGCCTGGAGCCCCATCATGGAATAATAATTCGTTAGCGACATGTTTATTTTATTATTTCAATAAAAAAGACACTTAAGTGCGCCTGTAAAACGCTGGATGGGGGCAGCTACAGCGGAGCACATCCTCCACAAAAATGTAGTAGTAATTTTTTTCCAGCCCTCACCTCCTCCTCGGCCGCTCATTGGTTACACCGCGGACCACATGGTTACACTGTATTACCCAGAATGAGCTGATAAATCAAGTCTTTCTTTTGTGTTCAGAAATGTGATGTGAGAAAGGTGGGGGGGGGGGGGGGGGGGGGGGGGGGTGAGCTGCAGCCAGATGGACGTGAACGCAGCACGTAATGGTTTCCAAAAAAAAAAAAAAAAAAAAAACTCTGGACGTTTTACAGGATGGATAAAAGTAGCAGGAGGCCGTTTACAAGCCGTTTGAAGTGTGTGTGTGGTGTGTGCTGTGTTGTGTGCGCGCGTGCATCCTGTGTTTTTATGGTCACAGGATCATTTATTATAAGAGAATATCATATGTAGCACATACAGTGTGTTAGTGTGTGTTCACGTGTTTATCATTTAGATTTTAGGCCTTTTAAGTTTTGGTTGATTCATTAGTGAGGAGGAAACACACACACACACACACACACACACACACACACCACTGACAGTTCCAGTTTGTGTTGGGTGTGTGGTGTGTGTGAACTTTATTGTCATGTGATGTGCTGTTGTCCAGGTTTTGTTTGTTAGACACTGAGGGGATGATGTCATCGTGTTTGTCACATGACATCACTCGCTGCTGTCACCAAACCTCACTTCGGTCTCTTTGAAATGACTCCGGATGAAGAGGATCCACATGGAGCAGATAAGTTTGTTCCTGAGCTCTCCTCACTGTGGGACAGATCCATCATCAATAATCTGTACAATAATAGGCTGATAATAATAATAATGATAATGATGATAAATCAATAATCAATATGATCAATAATCAGACCGATCAGTCACATGTTTGTTCACACTCTTCATGTTTCTGAGTCAGAGTGAACTTTCTCACCGTGACCACTGTGTTTGTGCAGCCTCAGCGCCACCTGCCGGTCAGAGGCGTCACTACAGACAGACACCGAGGTGGAGGCTCCTGCTGTCTGTGCTGCAGCACTGACCGACTCCACCCGCACTGTAAGTCTTTAGTATTTATTTTAATATCAGTGAAACGCCAGGTGTATATGTTCATACTTTTAGTTAAAAGTTATAGTTGATCTTTTTTTTTTCTAAAAGCGTTTATTTGAACCCAGACAGACAGATGTGCACAGACTGAGCACTGCACAACATGTTTACACTGCAGGACACGACTTCTTTTCTATGGTGTATATATAGTCTCACACACACACACACACACACACAGATGGACAGTGGTTTGTCTGGATGTTCTGCATCACAGACTTTGTTCTCTGCACATTGTCAATAAAAGTTGGATTTAATCTAATTATTTCTGAGAGCTTCATTTTTATGCTTTAACCCCCCCCCCCCCACACCACACACACACACACACTGGTTCATATAACATCTGGCCCACTGGAACATCACCATCATTTTTTCTTTTTTTCTTGGGGAACTTTTGACACTTGATCAAAGTGAGTAAAAACTTTGGACTAAAATGAATCAGTGGTCGTATCCTGGATGAGGACGAGGAGCCGGTGTCGTCCCGGCTGCTCCTGGATCAGTGTTTGCTGGTTTAAAAAGTCACCGTCGTATAAATTATAGGACAGACTATAAGAAGTAATGGACGATGCTGGCAGCCGTTGCCATGGCGGCGCAGCAGCAGCTGATGCCAGCAGGAGTTTTAAAGATGATGAGCATTAAGATAATCATTTAGTGAAATATCACTGTTATTTATATTGGTGTGCGTTCAGAGTGTGACATCACTGGTCGCTGCGTTTGCCTTTAAACCTTTTATAGAAAGAACGTTTAGATTTTTAAATGAATTATATTATTATTATCAGTCCTGTTGTTTTTATACTGTTTTCACTGTGGTCAAGGTCAGAGTGTGTGTGTGTGTGTGTGTGTGTGTGTGTGTGATCTCTATAATTGTCCTTATTTACACTGATGCATGTTGTTTGTCCTGTTTTTTGACTTTAATCACTTCTGTTTTGTTTTATAAATAAAATTTAATGTTATTTTTATTATTATTGTAACAAAACCTGATACTAAAGCTTCTACAAACAGGTAACAGTGACTGACTGACTGACTGACTGACTGACTGCTGCTGCTGCTGCTGCTCGTATCACTGAAGTTAAAGATCAGATAAAACCACACCTACAGGCTGTTTATTCTTTCTATTTCTGAATACAATATAGTCTATAATGTGTGTGTGTGTGTGTGTGTGTGTGTAAAGTGCTCACCAGGCTCACAGTCAGGTTTATTGTGGGCCATTAGGTTGAATGGCTTTAGTTCCAACCAGAGACAGAAACACAATCTCTCCTTTCATCTTTGTCTTTTTTTTTTTTTTTTTGCGTCACACACACATGCACAGTCCTGCTCTCTCTCTCTCTCACACACACACACACACACACACAAGACAAAGAGAGAGAGCAGACTGTCTGTATTGCCCCCAATAAAAGGCATTAAAGCGGAGGAAATGGTGGCGGTGTCGTTGTGTCGTTGTGTCGTTGTGTCGTTGTGTCGGTTTGCGGTTCAAGGTTCATTAGCAGCCTTGGACTCATTGTGTGTCTCTGGTGTCTGGTCCCATGTTGTTCAAAGTCTGGTCGGGACACAGAGACAGGGACAGAGACAGGGACAGAGAGGACACAGCAGAAGCCTGGTTCTGCTTCTGCAGGGAAACAACAACATCGAGCTGCTGTTTAGTTTGTGAGGTTCCAGTCACAGACACAGACACTGACCCTTCACTCTGTGTGAGCTGCAGATCTCAGATCAGTTCCTGTTCCTCTACATCACATGTGTAAATGTGTTTACAACCATCAAAACCTGCAAAGTGAATTAAAGAGTTTAAATGACTTCATCCAGGTTTCACATCACGTTATGAAAAGATCACTTCAGTGAAGTCTGTTTATTGATTATTGATTGATTGATTGATTGATTCAAACTGAATTAAAGTTGGTTTAAATGTATTTTTTCTACACAGGATTTAAAACCAGGTTCAAGACTCAAACCCAGATGTTTTGATGACTGTACAAAACAAACAGACGTCACTGTCAGAACACGTGAAGAAGAAGCTTCAACTTTGTTAAAATTAAAAACAGGTTTGAGTTTTTTTTTATTATTATTTATATATTTATATATTTATTTATTTTCCAGAGATGAAAACTGATCCAAAATCAATATCCTACCAATGTAATTTATTGATCAGATATCTGTGTGTGTGTGTGTGAATGAAGAATTTAACATTGTGAAAATTTAAGATTTAGTTTAGAAAATAAATGATAAATAATATAAATAATGTCAATTTACAAACTGTTTTGTTGATACGATATGATGGAGAAATATTCTGGTGTGTGTGTGTGTGTGTGTGTGATGAACAGCATCAAAACAACTGAGATCAAATATAAAGTAAAAACATCTGTGAATTTTATATAAATACGTTTCTTCTCATCGTAAAATTCATTTTAAATAAGAAAGCGTCTAAAAAACAAGTTTTAAAATATAAAATTTAAAAACAAACATTTATTGTCTTTGATCAATATGTTAAATCGATCGTCTTCACTGTGAATCTATTGAATATTGATAAATATTAAAATCCAACATGACAAATCAAACATCAGAGTTTATCTGCAGCATCGTTACATGAGGTCATTAGAGAGAGAGAGAGAGAGAAGAAGAAGAAGAAGGAGCCTCCTCAGAGTTTCCTTGACGACGGATCCAGATGGCGAGGAGCTGCTGCTGGAGTCTGATCAGAGTCATTGATTTGTTTGTTTGTCTGTTTGTTTGTACCTTTTGTTTATTCGCCTGCCTACGTGTGTGTGGAGCGAAGCTGTGACAGTTCAGTCTTCACCTCCCTCCCTCCATCAGAACAGATGGTACTGTGTGAAGTACTGCAGTCTCTCTCTTGTCAGCTTCTTCTCCTTCATCCTCCTGTTCTGGAACCAGATCTTCACCTGTCTGCACAAACACAGCAGAGTGCGAAGGTTTAAATACATGAAGCATGTGCAGATCACGTCACTTCCAACCAGTGCTCAGCTCCTCTCCCAGTCTGACTCACATGCTGCTGAACTGCGCCGAGAGCCCGACGTGACGTCTTCATTGCTCTGAGCCGCCGTCCAAACCCTCAGACATATTTACAGGCGTGTAATGAATTTACCAGGGAGCTAAATGTTCGCCCTGTCTTCTTTCCCCTCTGTGATGATGATGGTCTGAGATCTGCTCGATATCAGGCTCATAAATCCACAAGAACAAGAGCAGATTCTGTTTTACTCGTTCTTGCCCTCATGAAAACGTTTCTCAGAAATCTGAGATAATAATCTGGTTGATTCAGTAAAACAGGGCAAACTGACTTCCTGCCCTCCAGTGAACGCATCACAGCGAAGAAGGAAGAAGAGACATGTTCAGAGATTCGTCAAAAAGCTGCAGGTGAATGTGGTTAATGGTCTGATTGTTGCAGCTCTGATGGTTTTCATCAGGTCGGAGACAAATAAACTCCATTTTCTCCTCATGCAAAAAAAACACGGAGCGTCTTCATGTGGTAAAAACCATGATAATGAGGCCGATGCAGCTCCAGAGACACATGCAGCTGAGCACTGTTTCATTCTGCAGAGCTGCAGTGTTGTGTTTTACACCTGGAGACACATCACGCCCTGATGAGATGTGTTCAGGCTGCAGCTCGTATTTCACAGCTCCTCTTTAATGTGTGCGAGCGTGTGCATCTAAAGTCCAAAACAACCAAACATGTAGAGACACACACACACACACACACACACACACACACCGGTCTGTGAGGAGGAGGAGGCGGGACAGGCGCAGCCGTCTGTCTTGTTGATGTAGACGTTGTAGAGGAACTCTCTCTCCAGCTCCATGATCTGCTGCTTCGAGTACGGACAGCGCTTCTTCTTCTTCTCCACCCTGCGCTCTGCTGCTGCTGCTGCACAGAGGACGGACAGGAAGTAACCAGTATAAAATAAAATACTGCTTTTAAGGTGGATGTCCAGGTCTGAATCTGAAACAGTGAGTGTGAGACGTTCACTGTCACTGGATCTTGTAGAGTTTAACTAATAGATGTTTCCATAAACTAACAAACTGGGTGAAAACCAGCGTATTGATTAAGTCTGTTTATGATATGTATATAGTTTTTATAGTATAGTTTTAATATTAAAAGCGTGATTTTTACAACGTAAACAATCAGATCAATAAATATAGATTATTTTTGTACAGGTTCATTGATTATGTGTCCTGATTGTTGGCTGTGTGGAGCAACATCAACTTCAAGTGGCTCCAAGTGAGTTTTATTTTGAAAAGAAAAAATATAAACTCAATTAAACTGGAGAAACCCGGAAGTGGACAAAAGTTTAAATGAACAGCTAACAATAAAAGACTCACTTTGCAGCTGTGACCTTTGACCTCTGACTCTCTGTGGTGTGGAGCTTTAATGAATCGATAAATAATATTGATCAGTTATTTTATATTAATCATTGCTCAGATTAAACCTGAACCTGTCTGTGTCTCCCACTCACCGCGCTCGTGCCCTCCGCCTCCTCCACCGCCGCTGGATGAAGGCGCGTCCTCCTCGTCCTCTTTCCCGGCCGACGGTGACGCTGACCCCGCCCTCACCTCGCCGCTCTCCCCGCTCGACGTCCATTCGTCCGTTCCCGTCCTCGCGGCTGCAGTAGTAAACCTGCCGCCATCACAAACTGTCGGATCCTCCAGCTCCTCGGAGACCCGGCTCCGTGCTGCCGGGGAGAGCAGCTGTGAGTCCTGCGGGCTCAACGCCGCCGAGCACCTCCCGGGGAAGCTCCGCGGGTCACCGGCGAGGGCGCGTGAGTGGCAGCGGGTATCAGAGGCACCGTACGGGAAGCTGTCCGTGGAGTCCGCCGGGGACGGGACGGGGCCCTGGTGCGCGTGGTAAAGCGCCGCCGCCTCCCCGGTAAGCTGAAGCGGGGAGCGGTGAGGACGGGGCCGCCGGCCGGGTAGAAGCTCCATTGGCACGGGTCGTGGTAGCAGTAGCTCCGGTACTCGGTGGTCCGCCTCTCCGGTGAAAACATGGAGGACAGCTGCTGCTGACACTTTAAAGCTTTTTTTTTTTTTTTTTTAATATATATATATATACATATATATATATAAAGCAGGGCACTGGTCCACACTGAACTTTCCTCCAGTGTCACATAAAGACACCACCACCCAATAAAAATAAGAGCGTTGCTATAGGAACATCAGCTGAGCATCATGCACTGGTAGAAACCGAAGGCCTCAAACCTGCTCCCAGTCTGTGGCCTGGTCTCTGTCCGACCTGCTGAGTTCACTCAGCTACAGCTACAGGCTGTGTGTTTTTGTAGTCAGGCCTGGACAGCCCCGGATACACACACACACACACACACACACACTCAGTCCAGTCTTTATGGTGTGCTGTATAAAATATAAACACACTGTCGGGGGATGAAATTGAAATTTAAACCTCTCATGCAGTGAAACAAAGACGTCTTCAGAGCTGTTAGTGTATGGCCTGTAATAAAAATCTGTTCTTCTGCACCATAGATTGATTATCTACGGGTGTGTGTGTGTGTGTGTGTGTGTGTGTCATAGGATTTCCAACCACACCTGAACTTCAAAGCAGATTTCCAGGAACTGCAAGAAGAAAAAAAGACGAAGCACAAAACACAAACAGGTCCTGGAGAAGCCTGAGAGCTTCAAAGGCTGCAGACGACATGTGTGGACGTTTACGACGACGACGACGACGAGGCTCTGAATGTTCCTCGGTCAGAGAGGCGTCATCTCCTCCTACATGTGAGCAGCAGAGTCCAGTTAAAGGGAAACATGTCAGAGCTGAGCTGCAGTGGAAAGATGAGTTTTCTCTGCACGTCTCCGTCGTGTGTTTTCACAGTGACGATGCTTCTGCAGACACACACACACACACACACACACACACACACTGAGGTTATGATGCTGCAAATCTCCAGGTGAAAGTTTTACACTGTTGTTTAAGAAGTTGAATAAAACTTGGTCCCAGTGTTTTGGATTTTACTTCTACACTGTCTGACACTTGATCTTATATCGTCTTCAGTCTTGTGGACAAAATGATTCTGTGTTCACATCTGTAAAATGATCAATATACATGTGGTCAGAGCGACAGGAGCTGCAACGGCACCGACACTCGAACTTTTTACAGCTCGACCTGAAAGTTTCATCTCTGACAGAGGAATTAAATCCTGAAGACGAAAGTGAGAAAAAATCCTGAAGCTGAAGTTTTAAATCTCATGTGGAGTTTTTATCCAAACGTGATTTTAAATGCGTCTGAAACAGAAAAAAACTGATGTGATTCTTCTTCATCATGCGTTTGCTTCTCTTACTCAGTTTGTTTGCTCGTGTCCCTGCAGCTCCTTAAATCTACATGTTACTGCAGCTCATTGGCAGCTTCCTGCTTTTCCTCTCGTAGCTCATCGATCATCTTGAAGCTCTGTGAACTGTGTGAGAAGTGCTTTACAAATAAAGTTTGATTGATTGATGATTAGATCTGTGTATATGTACGTACGAGCTGCTGCTGCTGCTGCTGCTGCTGCTGCTGCTGCTGCTGGAGGACGTTGGTGGAAACCTCGAGAACTTCAACAAACAAAGTGACGAACATGAAGAAGATGAAGATCAATGTCGTCGTCGATCTGACAGACGCCCCCGCCCCTCTCTCTCTCTCTCTCTCTCGTCTCCACCTGTCGACATATTTCAACACAGACCATAAATGTGTTGGATGTAAATCACAGACTGGAGTGGCTTTTTATATCTTCATACATACACAGTATATATTTGTGATGTACAGTTACAGGACAGTTACAAACCTCTGTCATGAAGAATAATGCAAATTAACAGCATGTATGTTGGTTTTATGTGGCGATAAACAGAAGAGACGCCGTCAGATGACACGCTTCAAACAACAGACACACACACACACACGTCAACACTGAAGTTACACTACAGAGGAAAAACAAAGCGAACTTTTCATTCAGCAGCATAAACGTCTCAGAGCTGGGGGGGGGGGGGGGGGGGGGTGTTTCCCATTTATTACATGCAAATATTTATGTGTGATTAAAACACTGGGGCTGTTTGAAGCTGGTGGGGGGACGTTTCTGTCTCTGTCCTAACAGAGAGGTCGTCTATTCCACACACACACACACACACTCGTGATGGCCTCCAAGGAAACACACCAGGCGTCGTCAGTATGTCACAGCCCCCAGCCATCATCATCATCATCATCATCATCATCAGAGGTTGTATCAGGTTGCTGCAGTTCTTTTTCTGATAGAGGTAAGCTGTTGTGCACTGTCAGCACTGTGAGTGTTGTGTTGCTATGGAGACGCCCTGGACAACAACATCGTGAAATCATAAACTTTGACTCTTCTACTTTAGATTCCTCTTGATGATCCCTGAGATGTTCCTGTGCGCCTCCATCAGACTCCACCTGTGGTAAACTCCGCCCACCCCCTGTGTTCAGAGGCGGAGGGGACGGCCTCCAGAGCTCAGAGACAGGATCGTGTCCTCTATGAGAACCAGGGCTCTACGTGAAGAGGAACCAATCCTCATCCAACCTGCCTCCGCTGTGTTTCAACTAAACACATCAGCATTTAATCTCAGAGATGATGTCTTCAATTCTACCTTTTTTCCTTGTTGTTATTATGGGATGTAGAGCCTGACCACTCTGGGTGGAGCTGCAGAGCTGGACTCTCTGGTTCCTCTCCACCTTGTCACCTCGTACAGTATTTCAGCAGAGGCCATAAACGTGTTTCAGATGTAAATCAGTCATGGAGGGAAGTCACAGGATTACAGACCAGTGTCATGAAACATTACACACCGCGTTATATATGTGCAAATATACGGTTAGTTTTTCATGACGTCAGCATGAGCATCAGGTAACATATATAAACGAACAACGTAGCTGTGCTTTGCTCCACCTCAGGTGAAGCTACCTCAGCAGCTACCAGGCCTTTTCCCCTCTAAATATTCTGAAACAACTGACGTCATCACGTCATATTTGCATAACAGGTGTCAGTCATTTCGCCGTTCACCTGTCTGCCTCTCCCTATTGCTTCCTGTGCTCACGTGAGCAGAGTTTGACTGAAACTGAAACATGGCGCCTGTTTTATCTCCAAACCGCTGCTGCTGCTGCTGCACTGGTGGAATCACCTTCAGACACCACCGCCGGCCACACAGGTGAGCTACACGTAAACCCTGCATTCACCTGTACAATCATTACGAAGTTACAAGCAGGACAGTACCTTCGTCTGTCACAGCGTGAAGTCTGTGTGTCTGCTTCTCGCTTTGACACGTTGACTCTTTTCAGGGGTCAAAGTTCATCCAAAAACTTTCTCCACTTTGTCTTTCTGTACTTTTGTAAAACAAAGTCTCTAAATGTCGCTGTAAACACGTTAAACTGTCAGTACCGATTTCAAAAGAGAACCTGGCCAATGGCAGCGCTCCAAATCAGTCACGTGGCGTTCAGCTGACCAATGGGGGAGCCAGGAGAAATTAGCTAAACATTCACGAACTTTAGCAACAGCCGATGCTAAAGAAATGAGTTCACCGTGTACACGACTTTGTTTTGTTTGTGGCGATTACAGTATATACAGTATGTATAATAACGTCATGGTTGTACAGTAGTCTATATGTTTAGGTGACGTCACATTGGCCTAATAGGCTATTTAATAGATTTAGCTTCAAACGCGAGTCAGGTGAGGCTGCAGCCTGGACAGTGTGCTCCACAGCTCCTATAGATAGAATATGTAGGACATCAGAGTGTGACGGACAGATGAGCTGGGTAATGAGCAGAAAGCCCTCAGGACGGAGGAGGAGGAGGAGGAGGAGGAGGAGGAGAAGAAGGAGAACCAGAGGCCCGCAGAGCTATAAATATCACTGTGTGGCCACGTGGGGAATTTCCCATTTATTACATGCAAATATTTAGGTCTGATTAAAGGAAGCACGAGGCCCGTCACGTGCGCTGAGCGTGTGTTGTAGCTTATATCACAGGCGGAGTGTGGAGACGCGTGGGATGTAAATGTATATAATACTGAGCCAAGTGACTTTCTTTTATATCTGTAGCGTCTGGCTCCTGCACAGACACGGAGGACGGACGGATGAAGGTCGTGGTTCGTGGTGTCGCACGCGGGCCGTGTCCTGCTTTGTCTGAGCAGGATTTAAACCGAAGGTGCTGTTTGAAACGAAATATTCACGTGTAAAACAAAACCTACAGAGACATGAATTATCTTTCAAGCTGTAAAACCAAGAGATCGACTTTTTTCTTTTTTTTACTTTTTTTTTTTTTTTTTGCTTTTCGTTTGGAAAATGGGTAAAACGCAGGATATTAAAATAAATGATAGTGCTTCATTATTATTATTATTTTATTATTATTATGATGATAATAATAATAAGAAGAAGAACAGTGTTATTATTATTGCTGTTAAAAATCATAATACTGTTATTATTATTATTATTATTTAATAATACTAATGTTAGTAATATGTTAATGTAATATAATATGTTAATGTTAATAATAATAATAATAATAATAATAATAATAATAATAATAAATAATAGTGTTATTATTATTGTGACATCAAGGATCGAACTTCAACTGTTCGATCCTGACATGAGTTTAAATGGTCAATATTTAAATATTGGCCTGTCGACATGTTATTGCCTTTCACTTAGGTTTTTATATTTTCTAAATGATCAGTGCACCATTGACAAACAGGTCTAAAATCAGGCCTGACTTCATACAGTATTTATACAGTACAGTTATTTTCTGTTGGGCCTGATTCCTCCTTTTCCATTTCCATGTATATATACGTATGTATGTGTATATATATATATATATATATATATATATGTAAATCGCAGAGCTGTAATTACGATCAATAATACAGTTATTTAACCAGGTCTCTTTTTTTTCATTGAAAGTAAAGGAATCACACGTGTTGAGGCTTCACGGCCTTCATTAAAGTCCAGAGCTCTGTGTTGTGTTCAGTGTCGGTGCAGGTCAAACAGAGACAAGTCTGTGAGCTTCTGCTGATTTCATTAAATGACTCATTAAGGACCGTGATGAACAAAAAGAGGACGTTTATAAGAAAAGCTGCCGCTGCAGCAGCTGCAGCTGCAGGGAGCCGACGAGGCGAGGCAAGAACAAAGAAAGACGAGAACAGAAACAGGAATGAAACGTAAAGATGAATCATGAAAGTGAAGTGTTGAGATGTGCAGCTTCTTACACTGAGGCCGAGAGTCACCGCGTCCACAGTCCACAGCCCGTCTCTGTCCAAAAACACGAGTCTCACTTCAGGACAACAACACACACACTGACCGTCAAGTCCAGTAAGTGGTCACCATCAACGCCCCCCCCCCCCCCCCCCCCCCCACACACACACACAACCCTCCACCCTAAAACTCCAGCGCCTTTGAACCATGTGGAGTCTGAAGGAAGTGAAGAACCAGGCAGCAAATGGAGGCACTCGGGCCTCGTGCAGAGACCTGTCGGTGCAGGATATAGACACAGGTGAAACAGCATGGAGACACACAGAGGCGGAGGCTATAGGCTGATCATGGTGATCGATATAACATCTGTAGCCTAATACAGAGCCCGTTACAGTAACATTGATCCAGTGATTCTGGTTTGGAGACTCGGTGCATGAACAACGAGATCTCACGCTGCTCTCAACTTAAAAACCAGCCGAGGATTAAAACACAAAAACAGTGCATGTCATCCCGGCGCTCGTGCACGTGAAGAATCCTCCACAGGCCCGTTTTAATTTTATTGTACTTAATTTAGTCTTGATGGTCTTTACATGATGTGATTACTGTTTGGAGTCCTGCGGCTCTGCAGCAGCCGTCCGTTTGTCCCCATACACGCAGGCTATACACGCATCTGTGTGTGTGTGGTGTGTGTGTGTATGTGTGTGTGTGTGTAAGTGTGGTACAAAGGAGTTGGAAAGGTCTTTGCTGTTCATTTCCATTCAGTGTTTAATTTATTACGGGTTAATGAATCGGAAATAACATCAGCATCAGGATTACTCATCATAATATACATCAACACCATTTCGTGTGTGTATGTGTGTGTATGTGTGTGTAAGGGGGGGGGGGGGGGTTAGAGAGGTAGGGAGAGGAGAGAGAGTTTTATTAGGCCCATAACTCTTCAGACTCTGGAGGAAGCTGTAAGCATTAAAGCTGAAGGCCAGATCTGTGCACACTGCAGAAACAGCTCAGGAGGGAGCTGGGAACGTGCTGCTGCATATTAGAAAAGCGCCACAACATTTTTTCTGTGGTGTGATAACACTGGAAACACAGTGGGAAACACAGTGTGTGTGTGTGTGTTTGAGGAACAGAGCTGTGGGCGTGTGTGTTCTCGTGCAGCTGTGATATTCTGCAGCCAAGAGTTTGATTTGTTTTTTGCAGAAAAACTCACGTTTTCTGAATTTAAATAAAAATGTAAAATGTACAAAATGATCACCTTATTATATATCCGAGGCCCTGCAGGGCTACATAGTGCACGGGCTAAATAATGGACTGCAGAGACGTTTACCTTACAAACATTTCACATTTGATTGTATTGTGTGTGTGTGTGTGTGTGTGTGTGTGTGTGTGTGTGTGTGTGTAGCAACACGTCACACTGGAGGAAAATGCATGAATACACGGTAAGAATTAACCGATCAACGAAAGGTGTGACAGTTTACTGACAACTCAATCAGAATACAGGCTGTTCTCCTTTGTCCCACTCATCAGGTCACACTGAATGCAGCACTGAAGAACGGGAGGTCACATGAAATAATGCAAGTGCGACATCTAGCGGTCAAACGGCTTGTTGTCAATATATTCAATTGGTTTGGGTTTTAGATCTTACATCGTTTTAGTCTTTTTTTAGAAACTATTCTGATTGAACTGCAGCTAATATTCATATTAGAGACATATCTAATTTGTATCAGTGTGTCACATTTTGTACGTTGATAAGCTATCTGTTGGAAAATATCAAAGTTACCATTAAAATATGTTATAAAATAGATTATCCATTATTAAAAGTATTTATTTAATCAAATCCACGTAAAAAAAACGCTGGATTCTGGTTAATAGGACACAAATCTACACCTCTCCAAATATAAGGCGTAAAGACTACAACGCTAAGGATTCTGGGTAACAAATTAACCGCCAGTCCCCGGTTACGTCATCCAGGGGTTACGTCCGTTACGTCGCCACGCCGCGCCAAACTCTGTTGGCAGTTGAGATGTCAGGTCGGGTCCAGCCAGAGCCTGCCGCCTGCTTGTTTCTGCGCTGAGCTGAGCTAATGAGCGGCTGAAAGAAACACGTAAACACCGCACAGTGTAAGTATTTGACCTAAATACTCATTTACAACAAGATGTAAGTAAAGATAAGAACCGTTAACGGTGCTGTGTCCGTCTGTTATAGGCGTCCGTGTTAGCTAGTCTGTTGTTGTTGCTGTAGCTAACTAGATAGAACAGTTAGCAAACATTTGAATTCCGTTAAAATCTGATTATTAGTTTGAAAACATGAAACCTTGTCGGTTAACAGCCTCTCGGTTTAGTACAGTGACAGCCAGCCAGTGTCACTTTAGCTTGGTCACAAGCGGTGTAAAGTGTCCAGTGTTGTGATGGAGCAGCTAACGTTAGCTCCGTTTGCTGCTAACGTGAATAAATGGGACCGTTGAATTTTAATTTGAAGGGGCGAAGACAAACAGAGAGCTCCTTTATTTTGCATGAAACCATCTAAATTATGAAGATGATGTCTGGTGATCTCCGTGGGGTTAAAACTTCAAGTGTGTACTTGTTAGTTTCCAGAGGTTACGGGTTAGATTGGTGTTTGGATTATATCGAGTATTATAGAGACCATGTTGTTGTCTAAAGAGCAGCCTAACATTTGAATACTAATCTGTGGAAGCTCTGAATTATTTGACTTTTCCCCTTCTGCTCCACATGTCATGTAGAAATACTACACATGTACCTGCTGGATCTCTCTTGTCTGTTTTGCACTGCTGGATTGACAGCAGTGACATAACAATAACCAGCACATGTGGACTTAAAGTGACTGAGTATAAATGGCTGAGTCATGATCTGACAGGTCAAAGCCCATCAGAGGTCCTGCATGCCGTCACAACCCCAGGACAAGATGTTGCCCTCTGTCCAAAGGGCTGGTCGCAGTGGGATGGTACAGTATATAGTATAGTGAGGATTAATCGCAGGATGTTGTGTTACACTGGTAATAAGTTAGCGAGGAGTGTAGTTATGTAAGAGGGAATATATTTTCTCAGTAAATCCACAACAACACCAGCCATTGTGTGCAGTTATTCCATAGGCTAAATCCTTCTGTGAGTGTTGTGCACGTGTAAAACATCAGCACACTTTAGTCAGGATTATGTTTTGTTTACCTCAGCCACGTTTAACAGAGAGTTTCTGTTCTGCAGAGAAACCAAAGGAAGGACAGAGGAGACTGCAGCGATTCACAGACATGGGGGGGTTGATATCCCGATGGAAGGTGAGTGGACCAGAGAAAAGAGCGATGAATCAAAAAGCACATTAAAGAGGTGACTGAAATAGACGTGTTAAAAATGCAAAATAAAGACAGGATGAAAGATGGAGAAGCACTTAGCAGGATAGAAGAGTTTTGATGGGTTGGGCTCCCGAGGGAGAGAGAGAGAGCGCCACAAAGTCCTGGGACTGACATTTTAAAGGTCACCTAGATTACAGGCATTTAAGGCATTTATATAATGTGGAGCCAACTCCCCCAGGCACTGCTATAATCTTTAAATCAATCCCAAAACACTCAGCAGCTGGTTTGGAGAGCTGAATGAAGAGGCCCGGCTCAGCAGACACTGGCCGGGTGGGTTTTTAACTCAGGGATGAGCCAAGAAGTTATTTCTGAGCTCTGATTCAAAGTCGACGATTTCTGGCAGTGTTTGAGAAAATTTAAGGGTCTCGGCCGCCGACACACTGAATCCTGGGCCCGAGGTAGATTAAGTTCATCCACTATTTTTAGACATACTAGAGAAGTCAAAGGGAATGAGACGGCGCGAGAGGTTCACCCGGGTACACCCACGTTATCTTTGTGCTCGGTCAAAAGGAAGTATCTCCTCAGAGAGTCAGGGTTTTATTGACAGGTTACACAGGAACAGAACTGATGATAAGTCACAACTGTTCACTGATCGGTCAGTCAGCTCTGGATGTGAGCGACTCTGATAAAGCCCTGATGATTTCCCCAATCTTTCCCCTCAATCCAGGCGAAGCAGACGACAGTGGAGCAGCTGGAGAGCCTGGATAAGGTACTGATTACAGACTGACAGAGGCAGACGCAGGAATTTCATGTTATGCTCAGCAACTAATGTCATTAATCCTGCTTAATGACAGAGGTCAGGCTCATAATTAAACAGATGCTTTGCCTGATTATTTGATTTCCATGTTTTCCTGTCAGGACATCAAGGAGCTGGAGGAGTTCAGAGCCAAGAACCAACGTCTGCAGAAGGTGAAGGAGGCAACACGTCCACAACACGCTGTGGTTTTCTTACAGGGTGGTTTGTCTCTAACTCATCAGTGTGTTGGTGTGTGTGTGTGTGTGTGTTTCTGCAGCTGTGGGTGGGCCGGCTGCTCCTCTACTCATCAGTGCTCTACCTCCTCACCTGTCTGATTGTCTACTGTCTCTACCTGCCTGAACAATGGCTGCACAGAATAGCCATGGCCCTGCCTTTCTTCATCTACCCTGTGCTGTGAGTTTGTTTTCTAACGTCAGTCAGAGGTTTGAATCTGAGGTTCAGAATGAAGAAGAACTACATGTCTGACATTGCCTCTGTTTTTTCCTCCCCCCTCACCAGAGTGTGGTTCATCAGGAAGTTCCTGATTTTCCTTTTTCTAAACGCACTGAGAGAAACAGTAAGTTCACTTCGTCCTGATACTACCTCTGTTTGTCTCAGGAAACACTGCAGTGACTTTATAACCTGCCATGTAAAGTCTCCTCCACTTCCACATGTTGATCATGTCATAATGTCTGTTTGTAGACGATAAACTAGAAGACTTAAAGGCTGCCAAGAAAAAGATTGTAAGTTACAGTTCAGCTTTCATTTATTCACTGACGCAGTTTGGATGTTGTGTTACATGTAACGTTTGTGTTTTGTGTTTAACAGCTGGAGGAAGTGATGGAGACAGAGACGTATAAAAATGCCAAACTCATCCTGGAGCGCTTTGATCCAGAGGCGAAGAAGAAAGCTGTGAGTGTGGACGTCCTCCTCCTCCTCCTCCTCCTCCTCCTCTTTGTTTTTTTTTTTTATCGTTGCTCTTCTCTTTTGTGTTGTCTGACCTTTGTTTGTGGTCGGTGTTGTAGGAGCTGGAGTCGACTCCGGTGCGTCCTCAGATGACTCCCAGACCAGGACAAGGTAGGACACACCTCGGTACAGGGAGGTGAAGCGTCACAGGTCTGAGTGCGGGTGGTGTTTGACCGTAAAAAGATTCACAGGTGATAAACCTCCTCTGTGCAGAGCTTCGACACAGAGGGGCGGCAATGAGACCCATGCCGGGGGGGACCCCGCTCGCCATGACAATGACTCCCCCGCCTGGAGCCCGGCCTCCGCTGGGACCTGGGGGCACACCTGTGGGTGAGTGGAGACAGATGCTCAACATCATCACAGTTTCTGAGTGCATCAGTTGTGCCGGACCTCAGGGGTCCGGGTCATGGGCGGAGGACCAGGTCAGAGACAGCTGCACCGGACCGTGGAGCCTGTCCAGCTGTCTTTGACTTGGTTCTTTTTGGACATTAGTCTGTGTCCCATGTCGCTCTCCCTACAGAACCTGTCCCTCTCTCAGCTCCAGGGGGACCACCGGAGAGATCTGCCTCCGTCCTCCAGGGGGCAGTGCCGAGAACCCCCTGCTCCCCCATACCGGGTGTAGGTAGGTGCTGAAGCCATTGAGGGCGACTACGGCGGCGTCCACACTGAGCATATGTGAGCTGAGGTGAACAGGAAGTAGGTTGTTAACTCTGCAGATGAGTTATTTTAAAAACTATGACAAACCAGCAAAAAGCTGCAGATGATTTATGGTTTAGTCTCAAATGACAAGGTTGTAATTACAGCGTTCAAACCAAGACACAGAGGAAGAGTCGAATCCCTGTGGAGAGTGAAGCAGACAGGTCAGGGGTTCAGGGGGAAATGCAGAACTTACCTGAACAGCAGCTTTCATCTCATAATCTGTGGTGTATTCACCACGTATTGTGTCTAAAGGATCAGTTTTCACTCCAACGTAACACAGTCCTGTAGTTTTCAAGCTGGACCGTCTCAGTTTCACAGCTCAGCAGCTGCAGAGCTGTGTTTTAAAACCAACATGTAGTCTGGAGTCGTGCTCTGTAAAACACACTCACATGATGAAGGCACCAGTCAAAGCTCCTGCAGGGTGAACAATAAAACCAGAGCCTTGTCTCAGTCCCACAGTCCCGTCTGATGTGTTGTCCTGTGTGTGTGTCCTGGTTCCGCAGGTCTCCACCCCCCAGGTCCTCCGCTGGCACGGCCCATCCTGCCTAAAGACAGAGGAGCCGTGGACCGGGTCATTGAGTACCTGGTGGGGGACGGACCACAGAACAGGTGAACGCTCATGTTGCCATTCAGTAAGCACTTTGCCTGTTTCTCCACAAGGGGCAGCGTTCTCATGTCTGACCGTGTCACCCTGTGTCTCAGAGCTCATCAAACATCCCATAATTTCTTCACCTCTTGTTTTCTGTAGATACGCACTGATCTGCCAGCAGTGTTTCTCTCACAACGGCATGGCTCTGAAGGAGGAGTTTGAATACCTGGGTAAGATCAGGAACATGCCACACAGGAAGTGACTGGGATTATGAACTGGGGGAGTCTCAATACTCTCCCATCTCTCCCCCTCTCCCTCTCCCCCTCCCCCTCCCTCCCTCCCTCCAGCGTTTCGCTGTGCGTATTGTTACTTCCTGAATCCAGCCAGGAAGACACGCCCCCAGGCTCCGAGGCTTCCAGAGTTCAGCTTTGAGAGGAGGCTGCGAGCAGAGTCACGCTCCCCCGGTCCGGCACCACGTTCTGGGACAGACACAGAGGAGAGTGCCCCCCCCTCTGGAGGTAGAGAAAACCACACACACACACACCTGTATTGCTCTCTGCATCTTTAGCCTGCTCACTCCATGTGCTAACCCCCCCCCGTTATAAAAGCTTCTTAACAGAGCTCAGAGCTCCAGTCGAACTTGTTTGATTTGTTTCTCAACTGTAATGATGTCGACTCGTAGCTGTGTGACAGGGTGAGACTCCTTCACCTCCTCTGTCCCACAGGGAGCAGCAGTGTAGACGTCCTCTGTTTGCTTCACACTCCATGGATGAAAACTGACCGGTTTTTTCCTTATTTATCGGCGTCGTGTTCTGACACCGTCAGAAACAACTAGTACAAACAACCACATTCTCGGTCACACTGCTGCTCAGCTGAAAAAGACGTGGTCCACATGTTGTAACAGCACAGACACGTTCAACAAACTCATCATGTTCTTCAGTCCCATCACCACCTGTACTTCCTGTGAGGTTCCTGCAGCGTCACTGGGTGTAACTCTGTGATCTCGCCTCTAGCCAAGGCTCCGGCTCCGTGGAGTTTGGTCCACAGTTTCCAGATCCGGCAGAGTCCAAAGAATCCTGAGACCAGACCTCAGCAGAGTCCAGGTTCCCCCCCACAGTCCCTCCTCCTCCTCCTCCTCCTCCTCCTCCTCTCTGATCTGACATAATCTAACCTAATCTGATGAATTTGATTACCCAATAATCAATAACCAGCTGTTACCAATCTGCTCCTTCTGATCGCAGCAAACAACAGTAACAGAGTCTCTACCTGTCCGTTCGATAACATCCCTCCTGAGTTTGTTTCTAGCTGCTTCTGTTCAGACTGAACGGGTTTGATGTGAATCTCTCTGGTGGATCATACGTTTGATTTCAACTAAAAAAAAAAACAGCTGGTTTGCTCCAGATGTGGTTTTCACTGAGTGTGTGATGTTTTTACATCCTTTCTCCTGATTCACTGTGTAAATGATCTCATTGAGTCTCATTCAGAGAATCTAAGACGCTGTTTAATGACAGAGGAGACAACCATAGCTCCTGTGGTGTGCATCGTGTACATCCCATAATTACAGCTCCATCTGTACCGACACCTTCTAGAAGCACATGTTAGACAGTTGTGTTGTGTTTTATGTGTCATGTGATTTTCTTACCCATAATCCCCCTGTCTGAATGCGGGGCTCAGTCTGACCTCTGATCAGTTGACTGGACCCCTCCCTCTCTGTCTGATCAGAATGAATATAATTGATTATTGTTGATCAGTCTTGACTTTGATCAGCCTCCTGCTCTCTTCACTCTACGATCAATAACCAGGTTTAAAGCAGTAATTATGTCGTTAACACGTCTGTATCTGTACCAGCACGGTCTGTGGATGTTTCTCTCTGTTCGTTCTCCTCATAAAGCTGCTGGACATATTATGGGATGTTGGTGACGGCTCTGACGCTCTGTTCTCCTCCACACTGTGTCGTTCTCTTTAACTGATCTCCACCTTGTGTCTCTGATTTTAACTCCCAACAACTGATCACTTCTTCTTCTGCAGTTTATTCATCCTCCCTTCTTTCTTTCACTCTTTCTTTCTCACTCCGTTCTTCTCCTGCAGAAATGTCTCACTCTCATGTTTCCTCCTCAGATGAGAGAGAGACGGGGGAGGATGAAAGAGCCGCTCAGGAGGTGGAGAAGGAGAGTCATTCAGAGGAGCAGCAGCTTCAGGGGGAGGTAGCGGAGGAGGTGGAGGACCTGGCTGAGGAGGAGGATGAGTTGGAGGAGGAGGAGGAAGTGGCCAAAGAAGGAGCGGAACAGCGTCAGACAGAGTCGTAGCTGCAGGACGTCCAGACGAGGACCAGGGAAGTCTGACCGCTGTCCGGACGAAAGGTGTCGGCGCCGGCCACGACAGACGGGCAGCATTTTGAAGCAAAAGCGACAGACAAGGAGAGCGTTGGATCAAAACATCCTGAGCAGTGCTGCTGAAAATGCTGCCCGGGCTGGAAGGCGTCTGACTGACGATTGTAGTTTTAATCTGAAGGTAGAGTAGTTTGCTGCTGATGTTGCTCTGTTTCCGTGGAGACCGACAAACAGATTTAGTTTAATATTTTAAGGTTCACACAGTTTTGTTAGGTTCAAGTCAAAGAGAAGTGTTAGGATTTTAGACTGAAGCTGCTGGTTCACAAAGGGTTTGTCCTCAGATGCAGCAAAAACAAACACATGATTTAGATGTAGATGAATTCCCTGACTCTGAAACATCAGTTTATTTTAACAGGTTATTTATTATATTGAAGCATAAGATCAATCAAAGTGCATTTAATGACAAGCCTTTAATGAATCAGCGCGTCACCATCCGTGTTTACAGTATATGCACTGCGTTTAAGTATAAAGTTAAAGGGACAGTTCAGGTTGTTTAACTCCAGTAATAACATGAACTGTCCTTTAAGAGTCAGGGTTCTGCTGTGGCTTCTTATCCCGACACACTGACACATAGAAACCCTTAGATCCGCTGCACATTGATGCATGTACACATTTTCATCAGAGACAGGTGAATGAACAGTGATCCAGAAAGTGACAGACTGAGTGACGGCAGAGGAACAGACAGGTAACTGTAAATAGCACCAGGTAGAGACAGGTAGGTGTAGCCTTCTTGTTTTCACTCCCACGTCGTCCTGCATTCGCCTGAGATGAAGTCAGATAAAGTTTAGTGAAGATCCTCCTTTTGTTATTTCAGAATAACAGAACGAAACAACCGGTCAGGTTGGAGCCACAGCTGCCATTACCTGTGTGAGGTTTTCAGTGGACCGTCATCGTCTGCCAAACACTCTGTTGTTTTCCTGAATTTCCCGACATCATTTGCACTGATTTCCCCCCCTTTTTTTTTTGTTTTTAGTATTTATTTGGACGTATTGTGTTATTGATCTGTAGGTCAGCTGTTTCTTCTTCACCACTCTTTTAGAAATCGTTTTACCGAGGTCAGTCCTCTGAGCTTAAAGCAACACTATGTCGTTTTTCAACCTTAAAATAATGTTCATTGAAGTGGTAGAAAAATGGTTAGTAGGATGAGTCGTGCTGCTGCTGCTGCAGCCTGGGGGGGGGGACTGGCACTGGCACTGGCTACGGCAGCAGCACTGACTACGGCACCGGTACCGGCTCAGTCAACAGTTCAGAGCGCCGCCGTTCAGGCTGCAGCGGCGGCACGGTTCATCCTGTTAACCCTTTCTCTACCACTTCAATGAGTTTAGAAACATTTTATAGTGCAGCAACATAGTGTTGCTTTAAAATCAACTGTAAGTGTGTTTCATGTGCACTCACAGTGGAGAGCCGGTGCCATCATCATCATCATCATCATCGTAACGCGTGCCTTCTGCCCAGTGTCAAGTTACCGTAGCAACGTCAAATCAAGGCGTCCCATTGTTTGCTGAATTTGTTGCCTCGACGTCACCGTGGTCCTAGAAACACACACACACACGCACACACACATTTCAAATTCCTTTGAGTGTCAATTTGAAGTGTGTGTTTCCTATTAGTTGTTGTGAAACTCTGCAGCATCCAGGTCTGGATCTCCCATCAGAACCGGGACCTGGCAGCAGAGGGAGGTTCTGGACAAACCTGAGCTGCAGAGGAAGTCACCACAGTTTGATTTGTTGCATTACGCCCCCGCAGGTGTGTTTCCACGAGTTACAAACTGTTGCATCATGGTACCTGCACCGGTCCAGCTGAAGGCTGCCAGTGTTAACAAGCTTCTTACTCTGAATAAAACTGCAGAGGATGAAACCTGTGGAGGAAGATCTGATCACTTTAATATTTCAAAACAAACTCCTGTTGTACCTGCTGACTTTGTATTTGCAGTATTTTTATTTTTTGCACTGCTCTGTGTATCAGGTACATTTCTGCCAATGCTGGATGCCAGGTGTGCATGTGGCACATAGTATAATAAAGTTTTTTAACGACTAAAGGCAGCGACAGTCGCGCTGTTGTGTGTTGTTGTTGTTGTTGTTCTCTTTGAACGCTGTCCACTCCAGATCACAGGCCTGATACCAACAGGAAGTGATGAGTTATGTAAAACCTGTAAGATTTAATGTCAGTGAAGTCTGAGCTTTGCATAACAAATCCACTATAATACAACAATAAAGGAAGATATGGCATAAAATAAATGAATAATGACTTTTATTTTCCACTCTGTTCCACATCTACACAACTACAAATGTAAAAAAAAAAAAAAAAAAAGAGAAGAAGAAACACAACAAATGGTCAGTTCAGTGCGTTAACGTGACTTTACACAGCTTTACCGTGGGGGTGAACTGAACCACACCGTCTCGTCTCCACAGCTGCGAAATAAATCAAGTTGCGTTCAGCTGGTTGCTGTAAACACAGGCAGCGACGCTGCAGCAGCGACGGACAAGTCTCAGGTACACAGGAGTTTTCACTTCGACCACTAAACATCATCCACATCCTCCAGAGGCACAGTTAAAGTTATAAAAACACAGTTCTAACCATCTGTTGTTCTGGTAAATAAGAAACTAGTTTGACTTTGATTCAAATCATCATTGTTTTCTTCAGTTTTTACAGATACTGGTGTTGATCGTCTGAGCTGATGTGGTTCCAAAACAAAACAAAACAAAACAAAAAAAAAAAAACATTTCAAAACCAGCGAACAAAAAAAAAAAAATGTACAACAGAGTTAAGTGGAATTTACACACGCGCCGGTGACAAAGCAGGCGTTGTTGCCACGACTAGTGTGAATATCTGAAGTAGTTTATCCATTTATGAATCAACACTTGTGATCTGAATTTCACACCACAGAGTTCACAACCTTAACCCATAAACACAAACGAGATGTTCAGAGGTCAGCCAGAGTGTCAGGCAAAAATAAAACAATAAAACTTCCAGGCTGGAAATGATCGTGCCCGCACTCGGTTCTTCAGAAGTGACGATAATACAAAGTCAGACATGTGATAGTCACTGAACACTTCCTGTAACATCCAGGTTTCTAACTTAGACAGTGATCTTCCTCTATTTGCTTGAATTATCTATAGAAAGTACATGATGTCAGTGAAATCCTCAGCAATTACTGTTCAGTAATAAAGAAAACACAGACCTGAAATCAAGCTGCCCAAAACAAAAACATCAAAAAACATCATCACTGTGACGGCCTCTTCACAAGAGCGTTAATCACACTCACGTGGAGGCGGCCAGAATGATGCAACAATAAAACACAGTAGAAAAAAAACATCAGAAACAATAGATGCATTGTTAGTGACATGAATAGATTCAAGTACCACCCATCTAGACGACGGGACTCATGAGATTCTGGATTTGCCGTCTCCTCGGTTTAGGTAAAAACACAAACTGTGTGTGTCTGTGTGTCTGAGAGACACAACCCGACTCAGTCCACTGGTGGAAAAAAACACTTCATCACGGACCTCCCGAGTGTGCAACGTCCATGACTGTGATGAACACACATGGCTCCTCCTCCTCCTCCTCTCTGGGCTCAGGACTCGTACAGCATGTTGAGCTCGATGAGCCTCCCGGCAAAGACGGCGAGCGTGCCAATGATGCACACAGCCATGAAGACGCAGAGCAGGATGTGGTCCAAAACCATGGCGACGAACTTCCACTCCTCTGCCGCCTGGAATGAGACACAAAGCAGAAAGAGAGAGAATGTCAGAGGTGTGGATTTGGACGTCCGTGATGTCATGTTGCATTGATGAAGGTGACGTCTTTACGTTGTTTGATTCCTCGTCCGATTTCATGGTCTCAGCGATGTACTTCACCCCTTCAATGGCGCTGCGGACGTCAGGGTTTTTGGTGATGGGAGACTGGTAGGTGACACTGGTGGGGTGGGGTTACCTGCAGGAGGAGGAAGTGCATGAACATCCTGGTTGTTCAAGTTTCTTCCGTGGTTGTTATGACGTCAACATAATGCATAATGTTCTAACAGGTGTTTCTTCATCTCTGGGCTCAGGTGTATGTGATCTACGACTTCTCCACTGCAGTCTGAACCTGTTCTCCGGGACAGAACAGGACAGAGTGCATTCATATTCATTTTCTCAGTGCAGTTGTTTGTCTGTTGTTGTCTTTTTCACATCTTTTCTAAAGAGCACTGCATTTGAGAGTCTCTACCTCAGTTAAACATGAAGGGATGGACAAAGCGAGCGCATGTTGTAGCAGCAGCTCGTGTGCAGCTGTGGACTTGCCTGAGATGTCGGAGATGTCCATGTCTGTAGGAAACAGTCTCTTCTGTCGGATCTCCTGACTGGGCCGCTTCATGGTGGAGAAGAACATCATGTTGGGAATGGTTTCGATGAAGACCTGAGACAGGTGGACGGACGGATGAAGGTATCAGTCATATACAATGATAACAGTGGTGTCTGCTAAAAGGACGATGAGGACTCATACGGACCTTGCGGATCCAGGCGGGCATGGTGTGCGTGCTGGGTGAGCGGTGGTGCGTGTTGATGACGATGACGGTGATGATGATGGAGGCGATGACAAACACCATGGTGAAGAGCATGTACTTCCCGATGAGGGGGACGGCACTGGAGGTGGACGGGATCAGCTCCACAATGACCAGCAGGAAGACAGTGAGAGACAGCAGGACGGAGATGGACAGAGTCATCTTCTCACCTGGACACACAGGGACAGAACTTTACTGTCCAGACCTTAGACTGGTGCAAGTGCAATTTCAACTAGGTTTGATAATAATGAGGATAATTATAAGGTTTATTTACGTTTTTACAGTTTCTACATTCATAAGTCAGATCTTGCCTGTCCCACATGTGAGCAGATACACGGGGGGACAACCAAATGAGACACCTGAGACTGAACTGGTGTGTCTGGATCCACGTACCGGAGTCAGTGGGCAGGTAGAAGACCAGTCCGGTGAGGAAAGAGAACAGCATACAGGGAATGATGACGTTGACGATGAAGTACAGAGGCAGCCGCAGCATCAGGAAATGGTAGGTGATGTCCAGGTACGGCGTGTCGGGACAGCAGTTGTAGTAAACCCAGTGTTTCCAGCTCCTGCAGTCCTTCAACACCCACTCTCCGGACTCCATGAAGTTACTGAGGTCGGGCCTGTCGCTGTCCTAAAACACAGACAGGTATTGACAATTATGGACATGTAGCCCACATTTGAACTTTTAGAAACGGGCCAAAGTACATAAAGGACACTCACTGGGTTGATGACGACCAGCAGTCCGTCATAGGTCCAGGTTCCCAGCTTCATGCTACAGTTCTGCAGGTCAAAGGGGAAATGGAGGACGATAATCTCACAGTAGCTCTTAAAGATGGCCGGAGGGTTCCACGTGATCATCCCCGTGTGCTCCAGCAGGACTTTGGTTTCGTGGATGATAGCAAAGTCACCGTCGGCACTGCAGAGGAGAGGACAGGTGTGCTGAATGTGGCTGTGTTTTGAGCACTGCATATACGTTAATATAGAAAAAAAGACAGGTAAAGTGTGTTTACTTGTTGTATAGCACCAGGTCGGGTTTTCCAGATGTCGGTTGAAGGGATTCTGATCTTTTTGATGCCCCCGTAGTCGTCTGGATTCCACTTCAAGTTCACGTCTAACCATTGCTGTGTGGGAAATTTAAATGTCTTAACCAACCTGAGCTGTTCTTCTTATACATCATACATTGCACATTGCAAAGGAAATAAAGAATAATATGTTTTCCACCAGACTTCTGTTCAATAGTCACATTTTCTTTACCTGTCTGAGGCGAACATTACTGGTCACAATCTGGTTAACTTCATCCTGAGAGAAGAAGAAGACGACAGGAAACAATAACATTAACATTTCTCTTTTGTTGCAACCCAGGCTGTACATATATTCCTCATTATCAACACTCACCTCTTCCATATGTAGCTTTTGTCTGCAGGTTCAGATTTGATCACTGCAGCTATATTATTCATCTCTTACCCTGCTGCTGTATGTAAATGTCTTCATATACTACATACATTCACTTGTTCTTGTTTTGTCCACCTTTTCCCATCTACTTATAATATTAGTGTCTGTGGATATTGCACCTTGATGGTTCTTCTTGTTTTGTCTCTCTCTGTGCTTTTGAACTGCTACAAATAAAGTTTTTTTTTTTAACTGAATTAAATTTTCTTATAAATAAATATATTTTGTGTCTGTTTAATATTGAATGAATAAAAGTAAAAATGTTAATCCAAAATAAATCCATATTTTCCAGCTCTTTACGTCATTACGTCAGATTTAAATTTTAACGGTCGAGCGGAAGTGAATTCGACAGAGGTCGACCTTTGGTTTTATCTCCGTTTTATCACCGAAATGACAAACAGCTTCCATCGTAAAGTCAGAGCACACGAGGTGAAATCTTCTCCACCCGTGGGAAACACAAGTTTTGCGGCTTTGAGCCTCCAGACCAGACCGACAGGCTGGTTCAGACATCAGTTAGCATCGATAGCGAACGTCGCTGTTCGCTAATGCTAATGTTAGCAAGAGAGGTTTTGTTAGCAGCAGCAGCAGCAGTAGTATATATATATATATATATACATATATACATATATATATATATATATTTTTTTATTATTTTTGATGAAATATTATGCCATTGGTTGGTTCATTCGTCTACCAGTTACATGACGGTCCACCGGGACACTGCCGAGGGGAGGGGTTCAGAGACAGTGAGGACTTTCCAGCGGGAGGACGGGAAGTGTAATCGGATCGGACTACATGGACTTTGAGGAAGAGGAGTTTCCGCGCTGGTCATCGTCTACACGTCATGCTGACCGTCCACACGTCATGCGGACCGTCTACACGTCATGCTGACCGTTATGGAGGCCGGTGAGTACACGCTTTACAGTATATCGGCGGCCCAGCCGAAGACACATTAGACGAGTGGATGTATGTATGTACGTATATTTATATACACTATCTTATATCGTAGAGATGTGTCATCTAAACATATATCCATAACCATGACATCAGTGGTTTGACAGGTGTCATTCATGGTTGTGTCCTGGTCAAAGTTTACCTCTATGAAAGTGGCCCATGGTGTAAATGCTTGTGAATTTGTGTGAGAAATGCCAGAGGTGTGTGAAATATTCCAGTGTCTGCTGTTGTTTCACACTTGGACAGTGCAGGAGTGCCGTCCGCTGGGTCGACTGGCTTGAATAATAGGGGGGTTGGACCTGCTGTGTGGACTCCTGTGCTGAGGACAGCGGGACGGCTGGACTTTTTGTAGGGTCTGGCTTTTTCTCTTGTCAGTGGGACTGTGGATCACATGTTGCAGCATCGCGTCTTCCTTCATGATGCTGCTGCTGCTGCCCCCCTGCTTACAACAGCTTGACAATCCGCTGAATGTGGGTCATACAATGAGCACTTTTCCTTTTGTAAGCATTAAGAGTTACCGACGTCAGTGTGTTTCTAAACGCTGGGAGAAGAAAGAGCCGCTAAGTTACAGAAATAATGAGTTATTGATTCTTGCTTTATGTCGGAACAAGTGAAAAAAACTTGACTTTGGTTCGGTTCCTTCACAAGCAGCTGTGTTTGGCTTTCGCCAGTGTCTCTCTCACTTACCACACTGATGAGCTGGATGAGCTGCAGTCCCACCGTGACGACGACCGCTTCGCTGAAGTGGTTCACCGGACGGACCACCTTGTTGTAACCGCTGAACAGCGTTTTCACCAGTTCTGTCTCATCTTCGGAGCAGAACAGTGGACCTACGACACAAGGTGGACACACTCAGGGTCAAAGGTCAGCCGGACCAAGTGGTTGATGTGCAAAGGAAAACGCAGACAGATTTTGCGTTGTTCAAACATTACGTCTCAGTTTCAATAATGTACAACCACATTAATCACAGATTTTATTTTCAGCTCCCTTTGCTTGGCGAGGCACACGCCGCGAGTACGGCATGTTGCCGTATAAAGCTGACGCCAATGTTGTCGCACCGGAGCCGAGCTCACAGCTGAGGCAACAGGAAAACCAACAGATTGCATCTGACTGTGATTCACACACCAAACATTTCCCCCCCCCCCCCGGCTCACAACCAACAACCTGTAACCGTACACTGTGAGACGGCCGGAGAGAATAGGAACGGGGGACAGGACGAGAAGAGGCTCGAATTATCAGATAAGAGTGAGGCGGGGGACGGACGCATGCAGACAGATCAACAGCAACAGCAGCTAAGTGACTGGCATGCCTTTTAATGGAGGAGCTGTCTGAGCACGCCGTCCAGCGTGTCTCTGCATGAGACCTCGGGGCGAACATAATCGCAGTGCTAAGAGGCGGTTTGGGAAAACCAGCCCCGACGGTCCACGTGACAATACGTCTGGATCAGTCGGAGTTCAGAACAGTTAAGCCTCTGCGTACTAAGCGTGCTTCCAGCTAGCATGCCTCCAGGAGCCGTGCCTTGGATTGTCTGTAAATTATGCTGCACCTATGAACAGCGGTGACGCACGACAGCTGACTAAAGCACAGAGCGGTGGGCAGATCCAGTGACTTTGTCTCTCTGTCGCTAAATACATAGAAAAATACCTATAAATAGAGCCTGTGTAATCGCACACCTTATGCAATTGTGTGTGTGTGTGGTGTGTGTGTGTGTTTTTTTTTTTATCTTTAATAATGTGATGCAGCAGATTTTACACATAGTGCCACCAGCCAGGTTGTGACCCACGTTACATCCGTGCAGGTTATTCTGGAATCTGCTGGTGATCAACACTCAGCCTGAACCGAGCAGACAGGGATCCTGTTTCATTCACCAGCAGAAGCAGGGCGCACACACACACACACACACACACACATGCGCGCGCGTGCATGCTGGCTGGCAGTTTGTTTTTAGATCGGGATCTTTCTCAAAGATTAGCTGTGTGGTGTTGTCGTGTGCACATGTTGGTGTTTATTTCCCCCGGTCGTCTCACATTGTCTCTGTCTTCTGTCCGTTGTCCTGCTGACATGCTTTGATCTGTCCATGGACAAAAATAGCAGGGGAGGGGGACAGAGGAGCCACTTGCAGCTGTCAATCACAGCCCGCTCTCGGCCCCCCCCCCCCCCCGTGTTACCGAACAACAGATCTGCTGCAGCTCAGCCTCTTTCCTTCTCTGCCACTTTTCTCGCTGGGCATGTGTTGCATTTGTGTCCGTAAGTCGAGTCATGTGACTGAATGGATAGGGGGGGGGGGGGGGGGGGGGGCAGGCAGTGAATTGACCCCCTCTTTTTCTTCTTTTCTTCTTCTTCACTACATTGCTGCCTTTTGTCCTTTGTTTGGCGGCTCCTGTCCTCCATTTCATCTCTGCTCACATTTGCAAGAAAAAAAGTTGAAGCATTGAAATGAGCATTAGATATATGTGTGTGTGTGTGTGTGTGTGTGGGGGGGGTCTCCACTGAATCTGGCTCCTGCTCCTGCAGACACCACCATCTGTGTGGTGGTGGCTAGTAGCTGACATTTCTTTCCTAACACTGGCAGTTTAGCAGTGTAACTTTAACAGAATTGGCAGCTCTAGTTGAACCACTGATATGTCTCCTTCAGGTCACGTGACGTTAAGACATGACTACACGGATACGTTCATGTTTTCGCCAGAGATCTGTGTTGTAGGTCGTAGCCGTATGGACGGAGGTCGAGGTCGAGGAGGTGGTGCGTTGTCAGGTGTGATGCAGCGGGCGGTTCTCCACATGAAGTGACTTCAGACTTTGCTGAAGATGTGAGTGAGAGATCCTACTTTCACACCACCTCTGATTTTACCAACCTGAGACAGCTCGTCATGTTTTGGTGCCTGAGCTAGAACGAGGGCTGATGTGCAGGAGCCTCGTAAATGAAGCACGTAGCATCTGCACATCTGCAGTGATGCAGATAATGTCTGACTAGCAGCCTACAGCCTGCATGCACTCATGCTGAAACGCCGCCTATTCACACACGCTGCGTCTCTGAAATGCACCAGCGCTCAGATCGCGTTACAAAGGACCAATGAAACGTCAGACGTCGAACGCTTGATGTTGACGGAGCTAAGAGATAAAACGTCTGAAAGGAATCGGCCGGCTAAACAGCTAAAGACGTTTCAACAGATCAGAGCTTTCCTCTTAACAATCAGAAAGACTTTCTTCTGTCTCACGGGACATGTCCCTGCTCGTGTCTTCACCTGGTTTCTTTCACAGTTCATCACACGTCCTCTCTGAGACCCGACGGACACAAACTGAAGTCACGGTCTCCTCGTCGCTGCGTGATGCGAAGGGACCGGTGAATGAGGAGAAGAGGCCGTACGCTTCAAGAGCAAAACATTCATCTGGATCATTAAAGGTTTAAGATCTCTACCAGACACGGAAATGTGACGGAGACCCGAGACATTCAGGATGAGCAGGGGGGCCGCGGTGTTCGGCGGCCCGCTACTTGAAAGGTCATAGGTCTAATTCTCTCAAGAGACAGTCTGTGCTCAACAGGCACGTGTGCCGTCCCAGCGTCCTTGGACAAAGACAC
>JAFELL010001963.1:0-2500 GCA_019059645.1 Caranx melampygus
GAGAGAGAGATCAGTGTGGTTTATTCTCAGACATGAAGATGAGACCAGACGTGAACGTGGTAGTGTTTGTGAGCTGCCTCAGAGGACCGAGCTGTTCTGTCATTTATCACTTCACAGCTTCTTTCTTTTCCAAATAACCTTCAGGTTTGGCTCCGGTACGAGTGTTTTTGGATCAATGTTGAGCTCTGTATCACGTCCTGTATTGATATTGATAATTCATGAGATGAAGAGGGGAAAAAATCATCGTCGGCAGAGAAGAGCCAAAGTCAGAGCTCTGAAAACCAGTCTGCTGTTAGTTCACCTCTGTCATACCTGGGCAGTCTGACTGTCGTCCACCTCGATCTGCCTGAGGTTTGAAATAAAGATTGATTGATTGGTTGGTTGATTGGTTGATAGATAGATACCCCCCTCCTTTTCAGATCCAGGTGTTTACCTACAGAAACGTTCTCAGCTCCAGAAGAGAGTCAGAGACAGAGCTCTGGTCCAGGCCTTCACCACAGTACTGCTCATACTGCTGGGTACTGCAAGTACTACTACTCTTACTACTACTACTCCTACTACTACTACTACTACTACTACTGCCCCTTTTGTCTGACTGATGTTTGCATTATCACTTGGAGCTCATGTCTCTCTCTCTGTCTCTGTAGATGGTAAAGTGATGGTGGAGGTGAAACAGACCTCAGATCAGTGTGAACCTGATCTCACCGGCCTCCTCCAGGTGAACTGTACCTGAGCATAAAGTCTAGTATTGTGTATTGATGCAACATTGATCAGTGGCCAGATGATCAAAAGACCTGTGTAGATGTCTGTTTGTTAATGACAGGTGTGATGGACAGGGTGTTCTGTGTTCAGGTGAATGAGTTTTCCTGGAGCAACTTTGATCCTGATGAAGACAAAGGTGAAGATGAAGAGTGGGATCTGACAGTGTCATAGACAGTGATAAAGCATGATGGGAATTGTCAGCAGGACTGACCCGTGTTCAGCTCCTTTAAACTTCATGCTTAATTTATTCAATAAAGTCAGTGATGATAAAGGCGACGCTGCGCTCTGATTGGTTGTGTTGCTCACATCTCCCGGCACACACATCAGTGACATCGGACCAGGAAACAGGCGGAGGCGGAGACTCAAGGTGATGATATTCATTATGATTGGCTATTGCACAAATGAATTATACTCTGACATTTAATGATGGCACAGAAAAACACCTGAAGACTCTGAATGCATCATGGCAGGTAGAACACAGTGAGACAATATCATCCACATACCACAATCAGGTAAAAGCTAACAGAAAAAGACAAAAAACAAAGATCAGTTAAATGAAGAGACAACATCAGTGAAACAACTGTTTACACTTTGACCTTAGTCCATGGTATGTCTGGCACAGCTAGCTCAAAGCTAATTTGGTTCCATCAAGGTCCAGGGGGGTGTTAAGAGACGAGCAGGAGCCAGGTGCATGCTGGGAAATGTTCATATATAGAAGCTTGAACATTCTAACATATCAACTGTTAAAGGAATTAAACTGTCACCTGGAAACCTCATATCTCCCTAACACATGAAGAGTGAACAACTTACAAGGTTGTCTCAAGTCAACACACAGTATGGCAGTGAGTGCAATAGTCTGTTTCAGTTTGGTCTGGTCAGATTCGGGCTGGGTTTCCATGGATACGTCTCTCAGTGGGTTTCAGACCAGGAGGTGACCCAGTGTTTCTGTGAGTTCCTGTTTCTGGATGAGAGGGCGTGGTCTTGGATCAGGAAACCGTCAGAGTCGGTGTAGTGCTGCAGGTTGTGTTCACCCATAATCCTCCCCTGATGGAGAGCCACAGCTTGCCATGCTGCCCGATGCATGAAGAAACCACACTGCGGAAAACAAGGATCAACGTTAGAAACCTCGTATATCCACAGACAAGGAGGTGGACAGGTGAGAACCAGGTAACCTTCTGATGATATTTATTTACTCTGCTCTGACTCATCTGCTTGTTTTGTTGAGTATTTTGTGTTATTTTCAGATGTTCATTCTGTGGTCACACCTGGATGGTTTGAATGACAAACAAAACACTGAGGCAGTTGTGTCTGTTAGTGACACAGGCTGGTAAAGTGGGAGGAGCTGACACACTGCTGTTTGGAGAACAGGTGGGGAGAGAGTCCCAGAGCGCACAGACTGATCAACAGCGGTCTCAATTGATCAGAACAGTCAGAGTAAGACTGTGAATTAAAGAGGGGTGAAATCAGGCAGCAAGTTCACCTTTCAATCCCCAGTCAGGAGCAGTCACAGTAAAAGTCACAATAACAGTCGGTTACAGTCACATTAGCAGTCGGTAACAGTAACAGCCACAATAACAATTGGTAATAGTAACAGTCGGTAACAGTAGGCTAACAGTCAGTCAGTCAGCACTGGGCCTTACAGCAGGGCTCTCTGGCAGCACTGTGCCCAGGCTCAGAGGTCCTTGGTCAGCCTCTCGCTCTCAGACGGCTGGCTCTTCATGTGGGCCTTCTGGGTCTT